>UZAN01046190.1:0-25719 GCA_900618425.1 Echinostoma caproni
AGTTTTAATGCTAGAAAGCACTGGTTACGTTGAGGGACATTGCGTTTGGCAGCACCCCCCGTCTTCGTCCATCCCTCCGAGGTCTCCGATGCGGCGGACGGCAGGGACTCCACAGGCGGTCCTCCTTCCTTATGCGCCTGTGTTGTGGTGTTAATCATCGGCAGTGAAACTTCGGTCGAGCCCTTCGAGCCCTCGGCAACTATCACAGGAGCATCCTTCCCACTTTTCTTCCGTCCCAAGGTCAGTTCACTCCCCATTACTCCTCTTCCTAGCATATACATTATCTTGGCCTGTTCGACCAAATCATTACACTAGCTCCTTCTTAGTTGTCAACGTTGTCCAAGGTATGCAGTTCCACGCAACACCTTTCACTTCCCCTGACGCCTCCCCCCCCCCTGCAGTCATCCAGGCCGTTTACCGTCATGGTGTGCGTTATCATTGTAACCTCACCGGCAGTTTCTCACACATGCACAAACACGCCCGATCTGGATCAAAAATAATCGTGCACTAAGTAATGGCGAGGTAAATTTCACTGATCTCTACCGAGCGCACAGTGTTGTAAAGTAGATCAGAGCATTCAAGGTGGGTCGGGGATGGGTCCACTTGAAGGACGGGCGAAGAAATTGAACTGTCACATAAACAATTAACAGAATGCACAATTTATCCATGCGCATCGCAAAACACAATGAAGGAATATAACTTGACACCTCCATTTTTGTCCCTTCCTTTTTGTGTCCTTTAGTTTCTCTAACTAATCGGTTACGTGGCACTTGGGATCACAGCTGGGAAAACCAGGTACATCTAAATTGCCCGACCTTTACAAGGGGTCTCACAATTGCACTCCACAACATTCCTCATCGCGTCTTTTGTGGGCATCAACATTCTTCCTTATACTTCGAAACAGACACGCTAAAACGGGGCATGACGACGAGCAGTTTTGAGTAATTTGTGTCTTCCCCAGCAATATTTGCCCATCCTACTTCGTTGTGACAATGAATTCTCTGTTGAGACGAATTTAATTGTTGTTAACCAGCTTGTCTAAACTCACAGACGCTAAACTGTGTAAGAAGAATTATCGAAATGTTCTAGTTGACTAATATCTCCCTACACTACCTCAAAATCTCACAAAAAAGCCAAAGATCCTACCTCACTTTGACAATCTATATTCGACTTGGCACTTCAATGAAAGGCTAAGTCAATTCTAAGCGTCTTTTAATCCAGCATACGCAAGCTCTAGCCTCGTCGCTGCGTAGTGCTCGCTCCGTTGCACTGTTCATTATACAACTATTTCACCGGAAAAACAATCACACCATATATATTCCCGAGTGTAAAATTCTAATCGTTTGGCATCGGGTCCTCGTTTGGAGAACTTTATATGACATTTTCTTTTATTTCCTCCAAGAACGTATGAACGGGATACCATTGATGAACCGGTCGGTTCTACACAGACATTGAGATCAACAGAATGACACACTCCTTATGTGCCAAGAATGATTGTAAACGTTAGCCAACATATTTGTATGGGTAATATGTTTCTCAGTTGAATCGATCGTTGGGCTGAGGGTTTCGAATTGCTACCTTTTTGCAGTATATCAGGAGACAGATTATCCCACAGATTAGCCGTGTGACGTCGATTGGAATCAAATGATGTCCCGAAGTTTTGCATATTGGGTGTGGAGTCTCTTCCTTACACTGAAAACGAGTAATGCTTTGCCTCAGGCAGATCGGGAGTGCTCCTTAGACGACGATACTAGGGTATTACCCCCACATCTTGAAAAAGGAGGGCAGGTAAACCCGCCAAGTTTTCACACAATGAATGCAAGACAACAAATATTTTCCTGTAGGTGATCCAAATAACACCACCCATTGAGCTTCAGCTGTTAAAAACAGATTTAGAATGCTGTTGACTGACTAGCTATTTTTTTCTTTTCAAGTACTTTGTTTAATAATCCAGGCGCTGACCCTCATTATGGATAAATGATGAAGTTAGATCACAACTTATTTTGCCAAGTAAGATCCACCGTCTATCGGTGTTATTCAGCATTCAGAACAATCTTCGAATTTCTCTTGAGTGAATGTATAATTCTACTTCATCAGTCATTTTTAACTACGAGAATCGGAGTCTGTTTTTCCAACTGACGCTGCAGAAGCGATCTGTTGCTCGTTCGATTTTGCTCAGTCGTGAGCTAAGACAGTTGCCCTATCAGAACTGATGATTTATGCAAGATAAACCTTTTCCGGTCATATTCAACGCATGTTGTGAGGTCGATTGGCGATTTACACTGGGTCGTAACAACTGGTACTATGCATTGATATGAACTAGTTTATAGTTGATATCTGTCTACTGAACGAATACAACACAAGGATATCAAATACAGGTTTCTGTTGTGCTCAGTTTACTAAGTTACTCGATCAATTCATTCGCTAGAATCGATAAATCAAATCGTTGACAACCGAATGAATCGCGCTAATTTGTTTTGGAACCTTCTCTTTCTCTTGTCAAAATCGCATCAGGTCCGGAGCTGATAAGAAAAACCTTTTCAGCGTTGTTTTGCCTCCAATACCAACCGGAGTCGACAGCCTCATTGTACACAGACCACTATGTATACTTGCTGTCGATAGCGTGCCAAGTGAATAGAAACCGTGTTGTAACATAGGTAACTCTAGTAGCTCTGTTCTCCATGGTTACGCATACTCAGGAAAACTCATTACAGCCATAGATCTTGAAAGTGTACTTGATCGAGGATTACCCAGACCCCAAATTACTACTAATGACCAACTGGATTCCTGGGAATAACGGTGAAAACAGACAGGCTGTGAATACTGATTTTATGAGAGAAAAGCAAGGAAGTAAGTGAAAGGCACTTAAAACAATCATGGATTAGTTCACCATCGTACATTCGATGGAGTGAAATTATCCATAAACATTTTTAATTTACCTCTACTCGGACTGCGTATGCAGGGCTCAACAGATCCGCTTGAATTCCACCATTCCAAATTTCCATTAGGAAACTGCATGGTTTTGTGTGTATGCGGAAAGCGCATCTTACTGCGGAACAGATTGCCAATGCCAACATGCAAACAACAGAACACCTTTGTTAGTGATGCAGGATTTATAAATCCATTGTGGACAGAAGAAACTGACTGCGAGTACAAGAATATCCACAAACCAACAAGAATGACCGAACTAACGTCTGTCACTGATCGTCTCACTTCTCACCCATAGTATTTCATAAGGGCTAAAATATATGGCAAAACGTTACCAGTTAATTTTTATATTACTGTCAGTGAAAACGATTCCGTTCTAACTCCCGAACTGGTATTTGAAACGAACGGAGAAAAGTGCGTATCCGCTTTACTTAGGATAAAACCTTTCGCACAACTATTCGAGAACAATGGGTCATTGCCTACCTTTTTCCTTGTCAATCAAACGTCTTCTTCCAATTTATTGGTTCACTTTGTTAGTTATTTGAAAGATGTCTTTTATTCACCCAGCCATCCTTTCCTAAGGGAGTTATGTGAAAAACAATCAGGCAGGCAATTCCGCAGGAACTTGTTGTTGTTGTTGTTGTTATTTCCACCACAATATACGACTGATTTGCACGAATATCTTACGTGTACAACCGCAGACAGGAAGCACTTTTCTAATAATCCGTTTCTTCTTTCTGTCTTTATTGATCAACTTCATCCCTCAGTTAATGCAGCAGTACTCTCAGGGCCCTCTGACTTTCGAATCATGTTGCGAGGTTTTGTATGGCAGCCTAGTACTGACTTTTAGCTGAGCAGCAAAAGGTAGGCTATTCTTTAATCACATGCACAATTCACGATATCGACTAATTGCTAACCGTATCGAATGCCATTGCAGTTATATGGAGTCATGAAATTAGGAGCTCTCAGAGACTGGTATGTGATGACAGTTAAACGAAAAAAGAACATCTGTAATGAGACAGGTCTAAGCAATACGATGAGTTGTTATTGGAAATTCCTACGGAATTCCAACATAAATACGGAAGCTGAGATTTCCGAATCGCTTCTTATAGACAAATATTTTGATCCTGGAAGTATTTTGGTTTTATAATAATTCTATTTTTCCCCTGGAGTACGCCTGGTACGTGTCTTAAATATACAGTATTTTTTATTACTAAGCCTACCTTCAGACTGACAAATCGATATTCCTTCTGTTCTTAATCTGAACCTCTATTGAAACTCATTTTCCCTTGGGGTTCCATTTACTTCTGGGACAAACTCCGCACGTACACGGAGAATCAAGCGAGGTCCATGAATAATCACATCAGAGTGAAAAAAGAACAAGCTAATTTCGTCGACCCACACACTGCCTTTGCAATTATGGTAATACCTGTTCACGCCACTTCTAGTTTTGTTTCAAACCTACACCGAATTGCCTATCCATTCGTGACAGCACACACGCACGCACACACTAATCTAACGTCCAAATCGCATTGGGTGTCCATTTGCTCAGTTCAAGTGCGTTGCTTGCTGGCCCACGGACAACCAATGCTGGTTGAGATATCCGCCCTCCAAATGTTTCCTGCTCTAACCTTATTCTGAAGTCCCATGTACATTCAGGGGATCAGTTGCACACCGAGACATAAAGTAAAAATATTTATTTCGTAATTAAAATGACATCAATACAAAATCGTACTGAAGACTGTTTCCCTACCATACACAGAAAAGTGTGATGTCGACCAAAAGTTTAAAAAATGCTAGCCGTTGACTGGCAGTGGGTTGAAAGAAAGAGGATTTATTTGGTTGTACATTAGGGAACAGCTAGCTGTCGATTGAGATTGCCTGTCTCCTTTGAGTGGGATTAATTTACACATCAGGTTCCGTCGAATTACTCACATCAGTCCAAACCTGTTGGATTGGTTGAACCGGCCGGTTTTGTGCACACAAGTTTGGTCCTTGCACACGGATGGCAATCGCCTTAGTCGCTTTAGTGTCCAAACTTGAGCAGTACTCGATCAATCGGGGTATCCCTTGAACCAAACTGAAGGCCTTCTCCGGATCGACCTTCTGGCCGGTGTCTATGATCTTCAACAAGTATTCTTTCAATATCAGTTTATTTATAACAAGGTGGTTAGATGAAACTGTTGTGGACAAAAGACACAAGTTAATAAAACTGTTAAGCAATGAGTTATCAATATTGAAACAGAATCATTTTGAACTAACGTTTCAATGTATCATAAACTCTCGGTCAGTGGTATACTAGTCAGTGAACAGTCACGTAGATGGGAACTGTGTCACGTTACAAACGAAAACAAATGAATTAATTGTCATTAGCGCAAAAGTAATCCAATACAGTATACTGACTTGGTTTACGGCACCAATTGCAATCGCTTTCATCTTCTTTTACCTTTGTTAGACACACGTCAGTTTAATAAAAAAAAACCTTACAAAACCAACGCACGATGCGACCGCATCGATGCGTTTTACTTTTAAACGCAGTATTATTTCATACCAGTCAATTCACATTCTGTTTCGTTTACCGGGGGGTTATTGATGAAGTCAAACTGCGCATCATTCGATTACGTACTCATTGCATTGCGTGTCGACGGAGCAGTCTAGAGAAACAATCTACTACGCGGCATGCGCCGCGTGCGTTGAGAAAGACAGAATGGAGGCAATCTTCAGCATGCCTAAATTCATCTGATTTCAGCCAGCATCTTTTTATTCACAACCTCCTTGTCAAAGGGCAACTTGGCCCTCACATGAGCGCCTAGACTTATGAATTTTATCTCATTTAGATAGTGTATCCTTATTTGGGCTGAAACACCACAATAAATATTGTTTAACTTAGTCTACGCCTCTATTCTCTCTGGTGAAATAGACACGGCTCGATTAGGACTTGTAGATCACGTACTCAAGATGAATTGTAACTGGCATTCGTTCGCGATATGAAGAGGTGGAAAGCCCATACCTGGATAACGCATGTTCTCGATAAAGCCTAAGTCCATTGTAACTCTGCTTGACATCAGTCGACATGATAACTGGTAAGCTGAAAATTCAAAAATAGATCCATCATAGACCGTGAGAAACGAATGCCAAATGCACTTTTTCAAATTTATTCCACATTTGGTGTGTTTATATCCACAACCTACTCCGAAGTTTTTTGGCTCACGCGTTCTTCAGAAGGGCTAAAAGCTTGTATACTACACGTGAATGATGTAAAGTTTATAATAAAGAACTTTTCAAATGTATCACAGTGGTCTCATCTCGTGTGAAAAACCAACTATGATTACCCTGATAAAGGACACAGTAAAATACTCGAACTAAATAGCAAAAATTGCATTTCGTGCGAGTCACCAACATCAAAAGTTTCATTAAGATCACTTGACTTTAAGCTCAATGACATTTTTAACCCTCGCTATCCGCCCCAGGAATTTCGATAGCCTCGAAAATGAAATGCTTGTAAATGCACGCAGAGTGCACACAAAATTATCGTAATTTCCAGAAACCGTGCCATTGGAGCCGCAGATCATCATCTGATGGCTTGCTACGTGTCCGATCAATTATCTTACCCTTGTTTCATTCTATCGGTACCCGGTGGTGATTTGGCGTGTGGGCTGATTAGATTCCATCACACCCCTCACCCCTAGACAGCATCGACCTGGTGATAGGGAATAGTGATTTGCCCACCTATTTCGCATTGTGGACAATGTATTATACCCACCAAATACGCAGGGATAAACGCTGATGATGTTGTGTAGATAAATGAATTAAACGGACAACGACTACAGCCTATAGAAGTAAAATATACACCAAACAGAATTTCACGGATAAACAATCACTGTGTATTAACACATGGGGTTCTCATTTTAGTCTTCTTGCAACCAGCCCTTTTAGCTGTATATCACAGAAACGCCAGTTTTTCAATCGTTCTATTGAAACTAGTTGAGAACCTTCAAAAAGATTTGCAATACTCTTGCAGTCAAGCCGATGAGAACTGCACACATGGTACCATAACCAATAAAGTGATGATAATAGGAACAATAATACTTCAGGCAACAACTATCTACGAGAAAAACGTCTTGCATACCTCGACTATCTTGCCATCAATTTTTCCTGTGCTCCCATTGTGTAACACCATCTTTGGATATAGATTTTCTGTTTTATACAATCAACCAACACTACTCTTAACCGTCGTACCTATGCAAAACTACCTTGTGTTGTCAATGATGACGTCGAAATGTTCTGTTCAGGAAACGTAATGAAAACTTTAGGGGCATCTCTCTGTATTATGACCCCACTAATTATTCGAAGTGGAACACAGCTCATCTAGGGTTGTGTGAGTTGATTGACGGGTAACTGAATTTGGTGAAGACATTCGTCAGTTATTCTCATTCACCTGGATGACGAAATCGGAATACTTTACCCTGGCGATCAGACACGAAACCGACACAAGCACTTATTCACAAGATGGTGAAATTAGTGAAGTCTTTTGAAGTATACGGTAACGTTATTCACACAACAACTAGTGTTTTTGTCAAAGATATCTGTTCCAGTTGGGACTGGATATTGTTCAAGTTAACTGACTGGTCCACTTGTGTATCAGATGCAAGCCGCAGTGGGTGATTGGTTTTATCCGTCACTCCCAGAGCTTTCTGTTTTGAGGATATGTTACACAATCACACGCTGTCTATCTAGCTATCTGCAGAGCCATTTCTAATGGACGTGGTTGTTCTATTGTCAGGTGCACTTGTAAGCTTTATTGATTAAAAGGACATCTTGCACTTTTACTGATATCACATACCTGATCTGTTTGTCTGACTTGTTTCGATTAGGACGCGAATGCACAGGGTTGGAAAGGAAGTATTTCAGTTGCGTCTCTTACCTAAGATGTTCTATTTTAGGTGGTACTAAACCCCACACGTATTGTTCAAATTACTTAAGTTTATGTAATCTATAAATAGCGAATAATTGCCATAGTCTTGATGCACTGACACGATGCTCGAACTGATATTTTTTGATGCACTATGCGACCCAACCAAGTCGCATATGCATTCGGCCTCTTCAGCCTAGAAACACTTGGATTATTTTAAAAGTTATGATTGTTAATTAAAGGAGGAAACTAAGAAATCGTATTACATTTAAAAAATTAAGAAAACATCATCATATCAAGCTCGGTTGATCAATGCCGTTACACTCGAGATGATGAACCCGGAACGAACTAACAATGGAACCTTTGTCGTCAGTCTATGGTGTCGTGAATCGACGATAATAAGACAAGGAAACAGTGGGCCGTAGGCGCGGTAGGCACATCATAAATTGAACGACGAAAGTTTGTAGGGAAACAGTGGCGCAGATTGATCGATCACACCCTGATCACAAGCAAGTGGTGGATTTCAAATAGACAGTACTTGAACTAGTGTGGTGATCGTGTAACGAATACGCACGCGCCACGGTACANTGAAGAAATGAATGAATTCATCCCGTCGAAGGAAAACGCAATATTACCTATAGCATTTTCTATCGAGAAGAAAAATCAGTCAATGGATTTACCTCAATTCCAGGTGTAAGAACTAACCAAAAATGGATCATATTGTTGTTTCTTTCAATACGGTTGGAGGCCAAGTGAAGGGAACCGAAAACACATTTGGTAACAAGAGCGCATTTTAACGTTTCACTCGAACGAAAAGGTCTCAAATTACAAAGCTAGAAAGATGAATGGCCTATTTTACACTGCGTTTGGCCTGGAATATACAATTTTATTAAAGGAAATCGAGGGATTGTATCGCATCAACCCAGTCAAGCTCGTTGATGCGAGTTGTCAAGGTAAATCAGGTCAGCGGGCTCGATAAAACCGAAAATTTAACTTCATCAATCTGGACATAGTTTATCTCCACTGGGGAATTTCTAAAATTAGAAAATAGAATCAGTTAATGTTCTTGGAGAGAAAAACGGGCTGGGAAATTGATGAAAATTAAGGTTCTTGTAAAGCCACAAGGTGGTACCTGGGCGAGGATAGTCAATTATTATGAACAACCATCAGAGTATCGGGAAAATGGCATACATACAGCCAAATGTCTCATCTGGAACGTGGTTTCAAAATTCACACACACACACACACACACACACACACACACACACACACATAGAGAGAGAGAGAATAGTTAATGCAACGATCAAACAGTAGATGCGCATTCTCATAGGTACCATACTGAACACATCTATTCGCACCAACAGGTCTTATTTATTTTTGACAGTTGAAAGAAACCGCCAATCGCATCCTTTTGGGTACTACTCAAAAACGTGAGTAGTACCCCACGCAAGGGTGATAGTACCATTCCTTGAGGAACTCTTGCTCTTTTGCTTACTAAAGGTTGTATATTTACTGTGCTTGCCAAATCACACTCATCATCTGGAGACTGAATAAAGAAAGAAGAACACTCGAAAAGCGGTTAAAACCCCACAGTGTAGTCGTAGCTGTATTAGGACAGAAGGATACGGGTTATAAAATGCGTCTTTTGTATATGATGAAAATAATGTACTGCAACGGTGGGGATTACTGTAAAGTAAAGATTTGGTCACATTTATCCCAGAGTAATCTTGTGGATTCTGCCCTCAAATATGGAAACATAATAAGGCGAATGTAACAGAGTGAAGCAGAGTGTTCCGACATCTCACAGTTCTTCAAGAAAAGAGGTTTTGTCTATTCCTGCAGCTCTACTCTTTAGTTCTCTCCATTTGTTGCCTTGGCTGTAGGCGTTTGTGTAGAATGCCGGTAGTCCCCCTACCCGAGGCCTTTCCTAATTTTAGTACTGTGTGTGTCTAATGAGCACTCGGACAGTCCACCCGAGTGTTCCGTTCGTTTTTTGTCACCGACATACTTTGATCCTCGTTCGAGGAGTAAACGAGTCCGGGTGACAGCTTCACATGCCCTACATGTCACCGTTGCCCCCAATGCTTTTCTGGTCGCCGATTGAGTTTACGCTCTGACAATCAGTCCTGACATGTTGAACAGTTGTGGGCTTATTTGTCCGTCCTACTGGAGTGGTCACTGGGATTCCTGCAGTGCGAATATGTTCCGAAGCTGTACCTGACTTTGGAGTGTTGGGACAAAGATCATTGCTATTTGTCCCAAGATAAACCAGGCTGCATATTTGCTAATTCTGTGGAAAAATAGAATAAATTTACAACATATTTGACCCTAGTTAGGGTCATCTCGGATCAATAGTGATCTCACGGAGATTAATCAATAATATTGCATCGTACGGCAATCTTCGCTCTGTCCATCCGTCTAATCTACGGCCTATGACCAATTGAACTTTTCTCACTGTGTAATTGATCCGTACAATCTTTTTCTTGCTTTGATCGATGTTATTTTTAGTCACATATGAATAAGCATCATAGTAAAAATTGTAAATTGACTTGTGACTTGTGTCCAACGCCATTAAAATCGTATGCTGCTGAAGCCATGCCTTCCCTCTCCATTCACCGGAATAGTTGTATCCGTAACGGTCTGAGCAGGCCCAGCAACTGACGGGCTCGTAATACGTCATTGTGCATTTCCGGGCACTTTTTCCGCCTTTAATTATTATTTAATTATTATCTGTGCTACAGTTTGTGATCACAGTAAGCCATTGAATATGGACGGGGAATTGTATGGGGGCTGAAAATCGTCGTGGACTCGGGTTGGTTCTATTGACGGTCGACGGTATATTAAGTAACGGCAGATGAGCAATAAGCAGGTCACTATCATATGCATCTATTTATTTAAATTATCTTTTGTCTTTTGGTTCTCATTTTCTACTTTCCATCCAAGTGACTTTAAGGGGGGCTGATAATATGGTGTTGGAAAATTAAATGTCGATATCTGAGATCCAAGAAATTGCCTTTCCCACCGCGTGAAAAGATAATCATGATCTCCGACGTTTGCCGTATCGAAGCAGGTCAAGTCTGCAGTGGTCAACGGTTATCTTTCCATGATCGAGAATATCCAACGCCACGATTTGTCATGGTCGTACTAGTATAGTACGCAGAACAATCGCATTTGGAAATTCCCTTTGGTATCTGTTCGGACGTGCTTGGTCAATAGGATGTCTCCTTGACGCGACTGAGACATCCGTCAATCTCGGGGCAAGAATGATGTAGCAAAAAACAAACTTCTCGCAACGAAAACTCAACTCATCGTATACTCAGCCGAGAACTTCAATAACTGTACTATAACAATGAGAATGTTCATTTACCATCCCTTAAAACTGAGATGTATGTCTTTTCATCTCTTGCAGGCTCCGTTCCGTGATAATGTCATTTCACAGCTGATATTGTTTGGACTCTAACGCACCTGAGGTCCTCAGTTTCTCCTCCCGATCTGTCTCGGTCCCATTGTTCTGTGAGAACGTGTTCATCACAACCACGAGTTCACCCTTCTCGACTTGCAGCTCATAATTGTACTATTCAGAAGTAATAATGTAAAGCTTGATCTTATTCGTGTTCGATGAAGGAACTTATTCCAAATAATGACCAATGGTATATGATTTGAGTATATATGCGTGAGTCATGCAATTGTTTAGTTTTTGAACTTCTACAATGCATATGCAATCACCACCAGTCATTCTCTTTCTGAGTTCACTTTTACACACATTCTGCCAAGGTTCTACTTCAACGATTAGGCGTACACTCATTTTGAAGGATAGTGGCGTCTATGTCCAATTGCACATGGTCACACTGTATGTACATGGACGCAAAATGACAGCAGTGTAAGTCAGGACTGGAGCTGCTTAATATGAACAAAAGCCGCTTGTTATTCAGTTGTCCGATTCCACGATTAAAACTTCTGTCAAGAATGACCTCGCTCTCAAGTATACCCGAGTGCCGACAGTGATAAATAGTATTCTCCTACCGTCTACACATTGATAATTGAATGGGGAAATTGCGACGCCTCTCCTTTCGGCCCACGGGCAATTTTGTCCGTTTTTGTTTACCAATGACCTTTGCCTATTCTACTCTGCTGCTACCCTGTAGTGTTTCCCGGCGTTTCAAAACAAAATTTGAAAACTATTCATGGTGGTTTGGTAGTAATCAGTCTTGTATCATTGATTTACGTTAATTAAATGATCAAAATCATCACATCAACTCTTGTACTGAATTCACCAATGCGACTCTATAGATAACCCTCGCCATCCATCGCACTCAGATTTACAAGCTTGTCTTTGCCATCCGTACATCTACTCCTCTTTTTGGCATCTTTTCTCACGTATTAGTTTTTATGAGAATTTCTCTTCACTCTATTTGGGCAGACTCCTAACTGTGTAATCTTCTCCCTCCATTACTTAAACCCTTATTCTCACTGTATTTGACTCGGCTGGCCGTTAAACTGGTGCGAGGCGGTGAGGAGAATGGTGTTCTTCCGTCTGGATTACGGATTTGGTAAGTCCTACTGTGTTTTACTTCCTTGCCAAACATGCGGATATGATCTGCAATGCATCTTCCAGCAGGTAACTCATCGACCGCTTGTAGGATTCGCCACAAAATAAATAAATAGTCACGTCTTTTTACTTCCCTTTTATTTATTCAGTACACAAATGTACAGTCAACATTCAAGAAGGGGGCCACGGCCATACAAAGGCTGCCTGGGAAGACGGGCGGCGGTGGAGTGGTTCGAACCTGGAATTCCTAGGTCGTAAGTTGGTGACCTTACCACTTGGCCAGCACAGCTCTAATTAGAAAATTTTATTGGATACTTTCAAGAGAAAAGGTAATCTTTTCAAATGATATCACACAAGTGTTGTGCCCAAAGTGGTCGAATAGCTTAACACACCGTCTTGAACTCCCAATCACTACTTCGATCGCGTCGTGATATCCTGAAAGTCCGGTCAGTTGATTCCGATCGTGATTTCTGATCTGCAATTAGTCCGTAATGAAATCGCGATGCTGATGACACTTAACAACGTTTTACATCAGTGCTTCGCATTTCCCGATTACTGCAACCTATGCACGATTTGACTAATGCAAAACGAATTTCCTATTTGAATGGTGTAATTCGCAAAATGGTTTCATTATATCTCTTTTATTCATTGGGTTTGATAATAAACATGAAAAAACGTTAGGGGTGCAAAGATGCATCATCCTTTATACATGTTTACCCTGTAAATTTTCCTCTCAACCTTCCAGGGTTTAGTGCAGAAGAAAAGCTGTGATCCAAACATGGGGGCTTAGGACACACATCGCAAGTATTATTTCGATTATTTTCAGAGTACAGCGAAACCTATGAATTAACACACTGATTAGCTCTGTGTGCCAAGAATAATTACCTTCGTCAAGTGTTTCCGATAGCGATCTAATCAGAAAGTGTGGAAATTCCGGTGCGAGACAAAAAAAAGACAATTCCCGAATAAATCTTACAAACAAGTCTTTCATTATCCTTCTTACGTGCATCGATTTCTTATATTCTCTGTACATGCAGTTCTGGATTGCGGGAATTTCGTGTGCCATTGGTTCAAGTTTTTCTGCACCATTTATGGAATGAAAAGTCTGGCGTAAAATCGAACTCTTGTGCAGCGATTCCATATATCTTACTAGGGGGATGGGGTAACTGTATTAAGTTGTGAGCGTCCCCCACCATGGCACGCCAAACCCACCACAAACTAAATATCAATAAGTACTGTGGTACATAGGAATGGAGTTTTCTCTCTCACTATCTATCTCTCACACACTTACAATCCATTTATCAGTCCATCGGCATATGAAAATAAATTGATTCACGATCTGTAACTAATGTACTCGATTTGCCTGCTACGCACGTCACTGATAAGATCGATCGGAAAGTGCGTGATCTGGTTTGAGGTCTGACAGAGATGAAATCAAGTGTGTACTATGCAAAGGAATCGATAAGTTCGCCAACAGTTAGACCTAATTTGGTCACGGATTAGTGGTATTCCAACCCCGATCCATTTTGGCAAGCAGTGTTGTAAGACAAATGTTGGAGTACAAAAAAACAAATCACTGAATAGTCGATTTGAGAATCCACTAGCAGACTAGCCAGCAGGCATCAAACATTCAAACCTTTCAATAGAACAGTGAGTGATTCATCGTAGAAATGATAGGAACGCGTAGAAACTCAGGTTTGCCTAATTGCGTTTCTGTATGCAGTATGCCTTGAAGGAAAATGCTTCACAAACATTTTTATCATACATTTTTGACATGATCAAGCGACTGAGTGAGGTCCGAACCCACGCATGCCTTCTCCTCTGTACAGCGTACGCTATATCAATTGAACTACGAGGCCACATCTACCGCACTGATCATTTCATATTTGGTTACCCGCCAAACACATGCATGTGGACACACCTCTTAAGTGACTGCCACGAGATGCACAGCCCAGATTTACTAGGGCCCACCAGGTGAAGTGGCAATAAAAGTGATTGGTGAAGTTATCCAAGTAGTAGGTGTGGCGCTGCAGCTTAGCAGGTGTATCTGGAGCGTCATGCCGAGGTGTATGCGGCATTCAGGTGTAGATTCGAATCCTATTGGACCTGATGTCGTTCAACAGTTAGATTATAGGAAAAACATTCTTGAAATCTGACGAATATCGAAATTTAAACAAACCTAGAACATCTCACAGGAAGTCATTTCACACCAATTCCAACTGATAACTGGCATTTCTTCGTACTGTTATTATGGAACACTTGTTGAACAACAGAAAATGTATCTATTCAGCTCCATTAACTGATATCAGGTTTGTTTGTTATGTTCGCTGTGCAACGATTTTAACTGGGAGAGGTGAAAACGGGGTAGTAGATTTGTCAATGCACCGAACAGGAGGTACAGATTGGAACCGAACGCCACGCAATCCATGAGCTCATAAATGTCATTAACCGTTAGAACTAACAAGAAAATGCGTCTGGGGGCTTTAAACGCAACGACGTGTGATGATTGAACCCAAGTGGAGTGATCAAGTTCGATTCGGAATCATTCTCGTCACTTGAAAATGGCTGAATTTCATCAAGTAACCAGACACATAATTGAGGAAAGTTGGTATGGTAATAATAATAATGAAAAATTCTGGAATCCACTATCCCAGTGTCGATTCTTTTTCTCAGAATCATTTTATGTTCGTTCGTCTCATTGTCCACACTATCGCTTCTTATTTGTCCCGTTGACATTCATTTCGTTCTGGTTATCGATTTATTACATAACCAAGCGAGTGCTTAGTTTTCCAGGTCTTTGATACGTCCGTGGACATACAGACACACGCACACCGCTCACTGGTATGACTTTAACCATATGAGTTCTCTTGTGACCTCCATTGTCCCTTACTATTGGTTGACCTATGTCCCGTCTACCGTTGTTCTGCATAGGTTCACCGATTATCATTTATCGATTATTTAACCACCTGCGCACATGTGACCTGTTTTGATGGTTCCTTGGGAGCCACTTGTTCATATATATGCATACACGTCGTTGTTTGTTGAGAGGTCGAATTATGTGCGCCCAACTCTCTTATGATTAGCTCATCCTTAGGGCGTCTAATGTCACCGCCTGACTGGACTTATTTTGTTTGACTCCGTATACTTTGATCACATTCTCTCTTTGACACAGCAGTGAGCTGTCCCCTTTTGAAGCACCTTCATTGTTAGGTATATTTCGACACAGCCGAGCCCTGTCATATTCCTGTTTGATGCACTTATATCTGGAAGTGCCTTGATGACTGTCCTAATCCAGATACCACACGAATCAAGGTT
Source organism: Echinostoma caproni (assembly GCA_900618425.1). Taxonomy (NCBI): domain Eukaryota; kingdom Metazoa; phylum Platyhelminthes; class Trematoda; order Plagiorchiida; family Echinostomatidae; genus Echinostoma; species Echinostoma caproni. The sequence goes on from UZAN01046190.1 coordinate 15,705, forward strand.
TGTATATTATTTATCATGTCATTGATTAATTCGCATGAATGGTACAGTATCACGAGACAGTCATGGTTTTCATGGCATTGGAACCGGGACTTTGCGCGTCACTTGTCGTGAGGTTTAACCCGGGAAGGTATTCCATTCTAATTCCGAAGAAAAGAAATTAACATCCAGTGTGTATCTGTCTTCCTAATTCGCATATCACTTATGGATGTGTTACACAACATTACTGGTCTCAAAGCTTCATAAGGATTGCCTTTGGGAACGGGTGAATAGATATGGTCAAATAATCTGGTCCAGATAATGGATCATATTTGTACAATGACCCATATTCTTCCTAATCGCACTTTTCTGTCCTTTTCAACTACATACGGTTGAAGAGATTAGTGCTTTGGCATCAATCAATAACTTTATAGAACTATGACTTTTTGTCAGGATCAACTAAAAGGTTCCGGATCCTGTTCTCAAAAGTGGTGCTTAAATTCCGGTTTACTAGACCGATGAACTGCTAAATGGATATTGATTGAGTGGTAATTTTAGATGGTGATTGTTGGATGGGACAAACTACTGCTAACGTGAGCACAGTTCAAATACCTTTAATTAATTATTCCTGCATCGAACACAGAACAAGACGAACGAAGCAATATAGGCCCTTGAAAGATTTTGCCTGACTTATTTGTATCATAACCATGATTATGATTAACTGATTTATGGTGGTAAATGTTCCCCTGAAGGTGCGCCATGCAACAAACCCAATCATAGTGATACCATTAAACTGCACTCAGAGACTCGCCATCCAAGTAGTATGAGTCGGGCGTACCCCAGGTGTGTTAGGCGATGTCCAGTTATACAAAACTGAACAATATCTACGATGCACACCGAGTATACTTTTCTGCATTTGTCGAAACAGAAGAATGGCTCCCGATTCGGAACCGGAACAAGCAGAAATTCTGGTCTACAAAGACCCGGACCTCGATGTTTGCAAAACTGATAAAAAAATTCACCTATCAGTAAGGTGTATTCGTAACTTTTTCATCAACCCACATCGGCATGAGTGTATCGAAGTTACATCAGTAATCTCATTTGGGTGCGAGTTTGAGGCCCTCACAGCCACTTTTACAAACTGGACCAAAATTGCAATTCACAAAGACGAAGGAATTATCGTGGGTAACAGACTGTCACATTGATGATCGAGTCGCGTGGGTTAGAAGTTAGATCACATCGACTTCTGAATTCAATGGACCAGAACAATCTTGAATTCAACAGTCTTGATGAACTGGCGTGAGCTGCGTGAGACTAAGTAAGTCTTCAGCCTCCTAGCCTTGGGCAAGAGCTTTGACATGGTCTGCGGTGACATTTTAGAGGATGGAAATTGTCACTTGACAATCTCAAAGGTCACCAGACAGTCTAACCTCAGGCAAAATCCTTAAACAAGTTTCTTCTTCCCGCGATTCCGGAAAATCGATTGAGAATCGTGAATTTCCAACAAGATAATACCTCTATACCCACGGCTCACCTGTTTAAAACGGACACTGCAACGGAACACCAGGACCATGGAGTGGATAGCCCGCAGTCGGGATTTGAACCTCATTGAGATAACCGGGGTTTGTTGATGAGCGAAGTGTACACGCAATGAAAGGTATCCCACACTGTCCCAGAATTAGATAGTTATAATTCATGAGTGAAACTATTTCCAAGTTTAGTTCTTCGATGGGCTCCTTACCCTCCCTGAAAATCCTATCGTTCTATATATAATAAAAGGAATTAAAAATGATACCAGAAAAGAAATCCAGAACCCAGTTGAAGCTATTCTTGAACGCTGTGCTGCAATGACAAAAATAAACGTTGAGCGGTTTCCCCGTCCATATAAATACTTCAGTTTATTTATCGGGGTGGGAATAATAACATTTTACACTCTAAGGAACATTCCCTGGAATAAATCAAATTAACGAATAACCAATATTGTGTGGGTTTCTCAGTATGGGAATTGTTTGTATCATTATCATGCCAAAATCGTTTCTTCTGGATGGTTTCGTTGCGAACAAGTTGCGCTAAAACAAATTGTGATTAGTTGCATTTGGTTCACTTTATGGTGTTTTCCATTTGTTTCGGACACCAAATTTAGAATGATGTTATTTTTGTGGTGATGCCTTAGTCACCTTTTCGTTTGCTCAGGATAGGATGCTTTTCCCAGTTGTAGTTCTGTATGCTAGCTTGTTCTATTCCCAACCAGAAATCCCCTCGTACACTAACTACTCCGTTGATCGACGACTCCATTACTTCGACTTTATCCCTCAGACGACCTCATGCGCGATACCTCAAATACTTGCCGAATGTCCCGCCTACCTCATACCCCTTTTCCCTGATCTGTTTATCGCGGGTCCCCTTGGTCAATTAATCATGGCATGATCCTTAATAGCCTGATCACCCTTCAACACTTGAATGTTGACAGCTGCTGAATCCGTACTTTGTCAGCATCGGCATCCTTTGTTTGCCTTCCTACCTATGCTCCTGAATGACTTATGATGCAGTCTGTTCGCACCGCCTCTGCGTAAGCTTTGTGCTACCGTATATCCCTGATGTGCTATTTGTCCCGTTCAATTACTCTCAGGGCGTACTCATTGCATTCCACCTTTTTATTGCCGCGAGAGGAACTTCGTCTAATCCTTAGTTTTACTTCTTAGATGCACAGTGTGTCCTTACTTGTTGCCTTTAATTTGATGTATTTTATGTAATTGATTTATCATTCGCATGAGTGATTGAACCCATCAGTACATAGAGATATCCCGACCTTGTCTTCTCCAACCTAGGATTCAGGGTTCGCTTTCCCTGAGTCGCTCTATCACGATGCCAAATAGGTCCCGGCTTTTTAGTGAGAACTCAACTATGAATGTTTAAGCACCTATACGAACCACTCTTGAAGACGTAAGTACGGTGTGGGCGGTGAAGCACGTTAGCTGATTCCACTAAAACTGAAACGGGGGAAAATTCGACTACAGATAATCCTAATCGAACTTTCGACAGAGAATGGAATACTCCAGTCCTAGTTCCGGTTTGATTAACCCTCATTTCCACTGCCAAATCAACTCGGGTGATGTACACGCACACGCACAAATCTAATTACGGATAAACGCTGATTATAGGCGGAGAATCAAACCACTGGTCTGCATGCAAAACAAATTGGGAGCTTCTCCAAATGGGATGTTTCGTTGATGATATGCGGTTGTTGCCTTCTGTGCAGATCTGCTGTCCTTAAATGACAGAAATATACGCCTGACAATTATTTTGATTTGAGTTCGACCGAGCATCGTTTCGCATCATCGGGCCCCAAATGCTTCAGTTGTTTGTTTCGGTGGAAAGCTTATCATATATTCTGTACCTGCTTACTATATTTTTTGATTCTATAGTTGAGAAGAATACCAGCACCAGTTAGAAATTGCAATCAGTTGCTTCGAAGTCGGTCTCTAGCACGAACTTTAAGTTCTGATGTGCGGCATTGTAATACCCGAGAGATCGTTCATTATTCATTGCGGGATCGGCAGTGCAAATAACATCTTCCACACAAGGTGCACATTTGTCGTAATACGACGATACAAGCTAACCAGCATTTAACTGTGAACAGTAAAGTCAACAGTGAATTCTGAACTCTGTGTTACTTCTGAAGTTTATTTGATTGATGAATAGAAAGGATAATGAATATATCGAAGGCTGCCGAGAGAGATAACATTGACGTTAGATGAGGCAGCCGAGCTAGTTGGATTCGAATAGGCAACTACCGCACTCTCACAATGGAGTTCAAATTACTGTCAAACAGTACTCTTGGTGTTCGATTGAAAAATAGTCAGTTTGCACCTTTATCCATCAAAGACATTGAGTAAACCGAGTTCAAAACATTTTCCCATGTGTAATTTGATTCATTTGTCCACGATGCAAACGAAGTATTTCACGGCTGCGTAGAATACTGAATTTCACAAAAAACAGTTTAAAGTCCTCTTTACCTATTTATCAGACCAAAAGTCTATCGCTCAGTTAATTCCAAAATTCGTCAGGCTTCAATTCTCCAACTGCTATTGTTAAATATAACCATATATCTGAGTCGATTTATTTATTCACAAAAATTCAGCGGTGACAATGAGCGTTGATTACTGTCACGTCAAGTTACACTGTGCAACTCAATCGTGTGTGTGTGTGTGTGCGAACGTGACGCAAACTCGTATGTTTACAACCCCGAGTTGTGTCCAATTATAGTGTTTCACCCGCGGGACAGCATTCGGGAAACCGCGTTAATGTCTCCGCGAGCGCCTGCGTGTGTGACACGGCCGATGTGCGGTGATTTATGACTTTATGACCGGACAAATAAACCCCGTCCTGATAGAATTGTGTATTAAACTATACAAACAAGTAAGCCATTGAAATGAACAACCACCTCCGAAGGTCAGGTTCTAAATAGCGTGGTGATGTGAGGAGGAGCAAAACTACGTATCGGAAAACGAACGGTTTAGGAAAGATGAGATTGTATCTCATCATCGATAAAATACTTGTCATTAGTCAAAAGTATAGGGTCCTGTCTGAAATTCAGTAAAACATTTTAGTCACTCACCCCTGTTCGAAACCTATCTTGACCCATATGATAAAATTCATCTCCTTTAGAATCAGCAACTAATCACAATAACACCTCTTAGGGTCATTTTGGTCGAGCTTTCTCTAGTAATTATTGAAGTATTTCAGTGAATTAAGTTTATAGGCATTATCAAAATTCCTGTGATGGCAGGTTATTTGTTACGGTTGGTCGAAAAGAAGTGATCNTCGGGAACAGCCCAGAAAAGGTGCATCAACTAAGTCCACGGTTCATGGAGAGAATGGAATGTTACATGCATTTCAATAGAAACTCTGTAATCTCAGCAAACAAGATGCAAAACCTAGTGAGTAGTTGAATGAATGACTGGACAAAATGTATACGACGACACGTGACAGGTTTCGCGATTATTAGTGCTCATCTTCCGTGCCGATCCGGCACTTTGCTCTCTTGTTATTCTCGCAGCTGAGCTACACGTATGAAGTTCGCAAAAATATTCTTCTCTCACGGTTAACAAAGAGATCTGGAATTAACAACAATAGTAGAGCTAGAACAATGAATATAGCAAATAATATCGGTGTGTTTGTGTTGCTATCACCGAAAGCTCGGCTTGTGCTTTCAGGAACACGTTGCGCAATCATTTTGAAAGGAAGCACTTTCCACCATCGGAATAAAACTGACATTAGTGTTAGAACCAGCGTAGCACGCTGAACTGGCAAATTTTTGATAAGATTACAATAACCTACGCCCCTCAGACAATTTTTCTTTTTGTTTTGCAATTAAAACTAATTTTTGGAATGAAAAATTTACTGTTTCATCCCATAATTTACAAACATGGGAGTCATTTGGCTGCTTTCTGTCTGAAAAGCAAAGTTTGAAACAGTAGGGTCTTTTTTCACGTATTCCTGAACACATTCGGTACTGATTGAGTAGACAAAAGTAGATTGTGACAAGCATTTTAAAAATCCCATAGAACTGACAATCTGTAGTGTCTACTTTATCGCCACGCTTACAGTGGTATTAAGCCACTAAATTCACAAACCTGTCAATTGATAGTTGCCTTATTCAGTATGAAATAACGGCAGATAAACGAACATGCGAAGGCCACCACCACCATCAGTGCAGACCACTGAACATGCATAGTACTCGAAGAAATGATTCTATTACGTAATTTATTTCGTCTCGTACAACGCAAACGAGGTGTGAACTGAAAAGTTCAGAAGCAATAGGGGAGCTGTTTACACCTGTTTGGGTCTTTTCGGAGGCGTGAATCCATTGACCCCACTGAGGATTACCTTCGGAAACTCACGGGTAGAATGAATGCATTCTATCCACTTGATCTCCCGGAAGTATGTTAAGCCGTTTTTCGTTTCGCCTTTGCACAATACAGCACGACATATTTACGAGAATGCTGCAGAGGTACACCCTAATCATCTGAAACCACACGAAGTAATCATCTGCTCGGTGACCAATAGGACAGTTTGCTTGCGTTCTATCCGTGAGGTTCCGGGTTCGATCTTCAGTTGGGTCGATGAATTCATATTGCCGATGAGACCCAATCAAGTGGAAACAGCTGTCCAGTGGACTGGGATAACACAATAACACGATGGGGCAACTCATTTTGGGAAGCATACTCGAAAGAGGAACGACATGTTTTAAAATCAATACAAGACTGGTTTTGTCCCATCATCCATTAAAGGCGACCCCTGAGAAACAGGAGCATTCAGCAAAGTCTTCTTCAGATCTGTTTATACTGCTTTTGGCTAAAAGGTAATGTGACAGGACTTGTCGGTGTTGAGGAATTGGTAATGGACACAATGAAAACCCTTGAAAATTCTAATCACATATATCACTTGGAACGTGGGCTTTATAGTTTATCAATGTTAAGATGCCTGGATTATGATGTCCTTTGTTTTCCAGTCTGAACTCAAGACAATGAAGAATGAATATATTAATGCAACCCATAACCGACTAAAAACTCGAGTTCCTCGGTCAATGAGTCATACAGAGCTCTGATTGATGAGTTTTATAGGGATCACGTTTACGGTTGATGTTTACCAAACTGTACACCATCAACCGGTTCACAAATGCACATTTATCAAATCTTTTATGGAATTATGTCATATTCGCTTCCGGAACTGCCGCGTTAGACCTTGAAATCAATATGTTATTGCAAGCGATCCAAAGCATATTGAAGTTGAAATCTTATACATCCAACTATCAGCAAGCTTTTCCGGTACACCATGATTAGTTATGTAGAAATATAACTTCAGAAAAAGAAAATTCATCATGGCTAGTAATTTCAAATCTTTGCTGTAAAACGGTTCCATCCCCAGCATACTTTGCAGAATCGATGTTCACTGCTGAAGACCTAACCTAATGATAACGGCTTTTGTTCAGTGTGTTTCTTTGACTAAGTTTTGTTTATTTTAACAGGGTTCCGACTTCTCTTCTACTGATGAATAAACGTGACCGCTCTCCACAAATTGCAGAAGTTGCGTAAACGATTGCTTGGCCGATGACTGAGGGTTTCTAATGAGATGAAATGGGATAGTATTCAATCAATCGCTCTCTCATAACGCAGGACAAGTAACTTACTAATCTAGTCTAATTGCAACTACAGGTATTCCGCAGAGCGGAACAGTAAAATGGACGGTCACAAATTACAATTTATGAATGAATTTAGGAGTCCATTTCTGTGTGAAAAATGGCTGACCTTTAAAAATACCTACTGAACCCTTTACACGGGTTATCTTTTATATAAGAATGAACTATTTTCATTTGAGTGAAAAACGATCAATTCAAGGTTGTTGTTATTGTATCTGAATGAATATTGATTCACACAGCGAACAGCTTTTTCAGCGTGATGAAATCTGACAAAAAGTGGCCTCTATCGTGCAACTACGGGACTATGGAAGCACATAATCCAACAAACCTGTTGAACAAGGAGATCAGGTCCTTCTTGTTAGATATGAGCCGTATATGGGTTGTCCAAAAATAAACATTCCTACTGTAAACATTAAAACAATCACTACGGAGTTATGAGCATCAAATTATCGATATATACTTACATTTGCAGAGCTCTTTTATCGGGAAATTTTGTGAACTGTCTGGAACAGGCCACCTATCATCAACATTGCACTTGATATAGACAAACGAGGAGATTATGTTTGAATCTGTCGAAATAACGCCTCCATTAAGATGCAGCGACCATGCAGTTCTGCTTTTCGCTTACATTTACCACGTCTCAATAGAAGTTTTCCTGAAAACCAACACATGCACCGTTCTTGACGACAGAGAGATGCTGAAACCTATTACTTTCGAGCAATGGACTCAATCAGAAGAACAGCTAGATCCACTGGAGTCTTGGAAAAGATTCATTGACACTCTAACAGAACTCACAAAGGTCGCTATCAGAACGTCACCTATATGATTATCACCTATTCGCAGTCGAACCAAGAAATGATTGTCACAGAGGAATTTCTCCTGGCAAGAGTTCAGAAGATGTCTAACCGCCGAAACTTGGGAAAACTTTATCATGTTGAGAAATCTTTGTGTAAAATTATTGCAAGTGGATAAATGAAGGTTTCAAGAAACCCTGGCACAAATTTATTTCCAATCCAAATCTCCTATATAAGCATATCACTGTCACCAGAAAAGTGGAATACGGTATACCAGCACTAAGGCATGCAGGACACGCTTCCACTTCTGAAGCAGCCGAAGTCCTATGAGTCCAGTTATATGAGGTTTTCACTTCAGGTGAAAAAGGCGGATTACAGCTTCCATACCTCCTGCCAAGTGTCTCATACCCCAAGCGACCATCTGAAACGCTAAAAGTCAAACTATTGACGCAGCGTAGGGAAGACAACATCCGCTCACAGACCCTTACATCCTTGACAAATCACATATCTGTAATAGTTGCTCACTGATACCAAAGCATGCTCGACAAGACGAAGATTCATTCCTCAGTCCTGGAAACACGGTATCACCTTTTTTCAAAAGTGGCTGCCGAATTGATTCTGTGATCTACTCTCTGGTTACACTTCTCCCTGTTCTGTCGGAAATAATGGAATCGGTTGTTGCTGATTCTCTGATGGAGCATTTTGAGAAGTGTAGCATTTTTTCTAAGGCTCAACACGGGTTTCGAAGAAATCTTTCGTGCAGCACAAACCTGCTACTTGTACGAGATGAGAGAGCAAGATCAGTTGAAGCGGGGGAGGCGGCAGACGTAGTCTAACTAGACTTCTGCTGTGAAAGCCCCATAACTACGGTGTTTGAAGACCGCTCCTTGACTGTGTTGAAGAATTTATTTGACAACGTACCGTATCAGTTCCAGGTAACGGTTATCCATCGGGACCGACTGAAGCTGACCGTGGAGTTTCACAAGGATCCGCACTTGGTCCGAACCTTTTCTTAGCATTCATAAACAACTTACTAGCTGTCCTTAGAAAGAGGCATTATAATTCGCTGCCGGCTCCAAAACATGGAGGACGGTACAACATACTGAAGACTATGAAACCCCGCAGGAAACTTTCGACGCAGCTTATCGATGGTTGATCACTAATGTCATCTAATTGAACTTTAAGAAGTGCAAGGTTGTATCGTTGAGTCGCAGGGGTCGCTTTCCATACTTATTCGGAAGTCAGCCATTGCCGCATGCGCCAAACGAAAAGGATTTGGGAATTATCGTTCGTGAGGATCTAGAATGTTCCACACAATGCGCAAAAACGTCAAAGATGACTATAAAGTAAGCTGAATTACTAAAACGTGTTTTGAGCCACTCAAAGCAGACCTATTACCCCGTTTATTATCAGCACACATTAGATCACACATCGAAGAGGTAAAGGCTAAGCTCATGGCTTTAAAGAAGAACTCATCACCGGGTTTAGATAACATCCATTCACAAGCCCTTATCACTCTGGCAAGTCACATAGCCGATCCTCTAAGTGGGCTATACCAAAAACTGTTTAAAGATACCGTGCTTCCTCAGGTGTGGAAAAACGGTGTCATTTCACCAATTTACAAAGGTGGCTACCCTAGTGACCCAGCCAACTACCGACCCGTCACGCTCCTTCCAGTGTTGTCCAAAGTCATGGAATCTATTGTTGCTGATTCCGTAGTGGATCATTTGGAGAAAAATGGCCTACTATCCCCAGTCCAGCACGGGTTTCGAAAAAATCGTTCATGTGCAACTAATCTGATTTTGGTTTGGGACGATTGGACTCATGCTGTTGATCAAGGCAAAGGAGTTAATGTCATTTACCTGGACATTTCAAAAGCCTTTGACAGGGTAAATTATCAAATACTGATGAGAAAGCTGTATAACTATGGAATTCTTGGACTCGTACTTGGCTGGATCGAGGAGTTTCTTCGCCCACGCACCATGTCCCTTCGTGTTTCCGATTCACTTTCTGATCCGATATATGTCAACCGTGGGGTTCCACA
>UZAN01046191.1:18240-28548 GCA_900618425.1 Echinostoma caproni
TAATGTGAATTAGGGCATGGCCACTGTTCTCCAGTGGGGCAATTACCTGGATATTCACCATATCATTTGCCCCTCTCGTTATTACCAGGTCCAATCTGGTGGGTCTGCTACAATCGCACCACCGTGTATTTTTGTTTAAGTGTTGCACAAGGGCTTGATCGTGCAGCAGGTTCAGTATCGTGGAGCCAAAGGAAACCGATGCAGCACTTTCTTCACTACAGTTTATCTCTGTTGTGTTAACCCCCCGAGGATTAGTAGCTTCCCATTGTGCTAAGCTGCCGTTCGTAGCATACATAGCGGCGCATCAGCCTCGTTGGCCAAGGATGACGGGCTTCTGTAAACGCAAACTGTCAGCAGCTTGATGGGTCCAATGCTCACCAAGCAGCAGGAAACCTGGATGTTTGGGATTGACATAGTGAGTTCCCGTCTCTGATACTGCTGTATATGCTGTGCTACTAGTATGTGGTTCTCCTCACTCATCCTGCCGTCACTCCGATCGATGCGACAATCGTAGTAGGCTGGCGGGCAGTGGTGCTTGATGTCTATTCCTGGCCTGAGTCAGGTTTCCGTGATAGCTACTACATCAGAATTTCCCTGTTTCCGCCCAAAGCTCCGCCCATTTGTTTCCCACGCTACACGCATTTGTGTGTGCAGTGTGTAGTGGGACTTCTCCCCTAGTGTTTTGCATCTCAATAAGGGAGGATGACATCTCGGGATTCACTCCCGAGCTTGTTTCTCGCTTTTTGGGGCCTGCTTTATCTTTTTTAGCCTTATTATTAGTTTCCCCAATTGAGTCAGGTTCTCAACCGGTTTTTGGTCTGTCTAATACTTGTTTCTTGGGTGCTCGCAGCAGAACCTCTCTATAAGATGGCTTTGGTGGGCCAAGGCTTACATTTTCCCGGACCCGTGTATGGAACGGGAGGGTCCTCGTGTCCCTGTTTCCATTGGGTTTCCAAATTCTACTATTATGGGTCTATGATTTGCTGTCTCCGACTCTTTTGGGTCCCTCCATGGCCCAAGTCTGAGTATTCTCTTGATTAGTACATGTTCAGGGATTGCTACGGCTCTTACCACCGCGGCCAAATAATCACACACATTCCTGTCCCTCAGTCTACCTTGTCGCATGAATGACTCAGGTATACCATGGATGAAAATGTTTCGTTGTCTACCTATTGTTACATCGGTGTTCTCTCGTAGTCTTTCAATTACGTCAGACAGGATATCTTTTTCTTTCCTGAGTTTATTCAAGTTCTCTTTTTGCCCGTTCATCCTCCTGGTTAGGTTCGTCAGCGTGGCTGCGATCTCACTCTTGGATGTCATGCTAGCGGGGGCCTCTTGCAGTTTCGCCCTTCATTTTTTTTATTTATCTTCATTTTACGTACAATTTCAGGTATTCTACTTTCTTCAAGGTCAAACGAGGGTGGAGCAGTAGACGTGCACTCTTTCCTTTTGGGCTTTAGTTTTGGCCTGGCTTCTTGTCTATCTCTGTTCTTTATGTTCAACAGAATAGTTGTGCAGTCTGAGCACATCCACCTCAGGCGTTTGTGTTGGCTGTAAATTTGGAGGCTGCCACTTGTTAGCTCACTGCATTTCAGATGGTACCAGATGCCATAGGTGTCACAGCTTATGCCTTGGCCAGTTACCTCCGCAGTGCAGCTTTCCTCCCGCATGGATACTCCTGGATTCGCGTGCTTGACTTGCATTCCCCCTTAGCGGACCTTGTGTTAGTGCCCATGCCAGTACGGTTAAGCCCCATATCAGTCATTGTAAAATAATGGAGTTTAAAAGAAATCAACAGTAAACAGATATAATATCCAGGGAAAACTACAAATGCTTTTAAGATAAAGCCACTGTTATAGTACGCTAAGAATCTAGATAGAGTCACAAGGTTTCTTATGGTAGAAATAAAAAACCGCTGGTATTGCACCAAGGTACACAGTACGATGTGGGCTCACCTTGTGCGTTTTCCTTTGACAAACTTTTAAAAACTTTTTCACAGTTTCTATACCCCGGAATTTTCAAGTTCTTCTTTGGTTTTGCGATTTATGTAATCCAAGAGCTCCCCACGTCAGACTTTCGAACTGCGCGGTCAAGGTCCCAGGTCCTGAAACTTTTTCTTGTATTCTTTACCTCGCTGATATTCAACCAGCCGTTGAATCCTCTCTAAACAGGTGACATCCTTTTTGAAGAAGAGTGACTACACTCTAGGTGGGGCCTTGCTATGGCTTTGTACAGAGGCATAAATATCTCAGATTTACGGCAAGACAACGCCGACCTTAGCCTAAATAATCCAACCCTAGCCTTCTGTGCCACTTTAACACATATATTCGATCACCAAAGGTCAGCGATTACCAAGAGTCCCAGGTCTTTTACACTTTCGCTGCCTCCATAGTGAAAGGACCTACCTCGTGGCCTACTGTGATATCCTCTACGGCCGTGAAAGCATTTGGTTTTGCCAGCATTCAGTGGCAAGTACCACTTGAGGGCCCAGTTTAGGACTGATGCAATATCCCTGGCCACATCCTCTCGCCCCTCTGATCCTAAGACTTTTACATCGTCTGCGAAGAAAAAGCTAGGTCGCTGGCGCGTTACGGCTAGGCCACTTGAAAACAGTACGAATAAAATATACTATTGTGTTTTACGTATTTTTTGACACACTATGGTTATGTGGTTGCTGAATATCCATCTTTCGGGTTGTATAAAGCCATTCCTTGACTTGACTTGACTGATGGGTTCCAGTATCGATCCCTGAGGTACTCCACTAGTGATGCTCCTCAGGCTGGAATTGGAACTATCTACTCATAAGTAGAAAGATCACCCACTTAAGAAGTCAGATACCCAGCTAAATATCTACCCCTATATACCGACGGCTTTCAACTCGCTCAAAAGAAGTGGATAATTCACAGAGTCGAAGGCCTTGCTGAAATGAAGGTATCATACATCTATGCTTTTGCCTACACCCAACCTGCGAGTTACTTCATCTAGGAAGCACAAGAGATTGGTGAGACACGACCTGTTTTTCAGGAACCCATGCTAAGCAGCACACAGCATGGAATGGTTCACCAAGTGTTTACAGATATGACCTCTGATGATCCTTTCCAGCACCTTGCAAAGAATGCTAATCAGGCTTACCGGCCTGTAGTTGCCTACTACTAACCTAGGCCCTTCTTTATGTTTGGCTACCACGGGGACTGTTTTCCAATTCAATGGTAGAATACCTTGTTCTAGGCTTAGCTTAAATAGTGGACATGGTGGTCGACCTAAGATACCCGCTAATGGTTTTACAATGGCTGGGTGGATACCGTCGGGACCAGCCGATTTGTTTATATCTAAGCTCTCTAGGTGGCTCCTAACCATGTCCTCCATTAGACGCAAATCGTCAATAACTACAGGAGGATTTGCCGTATACGAGGTTGCGGGCGCACCGTTGTCCGTACGATAAACACCGCTAAAGTGGACACTTAGTGTGTCCACTTTGCTTTTTGCGTCTGCAGAAACAGCTTGCCATCCTGTCATCCTGCGGTCCCACACAATCCTTGAGTGTCCCGTTGTATTGTACATACCCGTAAAATGTTTTTGGATGGTCATGGTGCATTTGGTCAGCCTAAACGAATAGTTGCGTTTGGTCGTTCGTACCACTTCGACCGGTGCGCTCCTGAGGGTTGCGTAGCGCGTCCAATCTAGGCGGCTCCCATAAACTTTGTACAAGCGCCAACTTCGGTTTCAACGCTTGATGGCCTTGTTTATCGCCGCTCACCACCAGATCGGATTGATTAGGTGCCGTCTGGGTTTCAACGGCGGAAATTTGTCTTACAGTATGTGCAGCAATTTCTTAAGTACTCCCAATAAACCTTCGATACTGGTTACTTCGTCGTCCCAGGCTAGTTGAGCTGCTCTGATATAGAGGAGATATACGTTCATGACTCCAAATTTTCTTGCCATTCTGGTGGTAGCTTTCGGATGCCGCATGCAGAATGTAATTCTCAAGCATACATGATCACTCTTACGTAACGGTGGGAGTAACTTCAAATCAACGACATCCGTCGGGTGCTTCGTAATTACAAGATCCGGTAGTGAGGGAAGGCAGCCTGTTCTGTATCTGGTGTTGTATTTCAAGATTTGCCTCATTGCATTTTCATGAAGCCTCTCCAGGAATGCCTCTTCCTATGTTCCAGATGTGCTCCTTTCAAGTTCCAAATCTTTATTCGGCATGTTGAAATCACCCACGATCAGAGTCTCGCCGGGTTCCTTAATTATTTCTGTCAGGACTCAAAGAAGGTTAATATGCTCTTCACGACTCGAACCATGGGACCGACTAACGCATGTCACGTTAATCTTACTCTTCGGAAGGATCAGTGTGACAGTGCATACTTGAAGGTTCCTGGTGCGTTCCCTGACCTGGGATTCGAGGTGGCTTATGCTCTCCCTAATAAAGATGGCTAATACCCCTCCCAGACAATCATGCTCTATATCCTGTCTGTAAATTGCATAACGCTCTTGAAAGACTCAGGGTACGTGGTCATTTCTAGATAACCAAGTTTCGGTGACTGAAACTACCCCTGGTCGCATTCACCGGCCACCTCAAAGAGCTCCATCCATTTGTTACATATGCTGAACGTATTAGTGTATAACACCGCTTCTTCCATTCTCCGTCTACAACTGGAAAAGACAGGTAAGGTTTGAGCAATCGCGGCTGTTACCAGTGTAGTGACACAAATCACTCCCCATCCTACATATACCCTCCCTTCCCTGCATCTCACTGTTTTACCACATCAAGATCACCTCCTTGGTCAGCGCGTGTTTGCTTTCACTTTCCGCACGCTTGCTAACGCTTTCGCATCTCCCATTTTGCTCTGCAGGTAACCATAATAAAACTGTCCTTCGTTTCGCGAATCCTCTTGTTGTGCCTTCGTACGAAGGCTCCTTTGCGATATAGACGTATTAGCTTGGACTATCAATAAACCAGTGCCTACAAATTGGTGAACCCTCCTATTTTTTAATTACGTTGGAAAAATATTTTTCGGAGAATTTTTAGTCCTCTAGGACATAATCCTAGTATATTACTCGTGCATAGTTTCTACAGTCCTATATCATTTACATTTATTTTCAGATTGTGGTTTAACAGACATTCGGTATTAGATCTTACCACTTTCGCTTTATAATCGGTTTCACAACATGATGTCGTATATCTACGGTTAAGTAAGACTACCCCGAGTATAAGAAGCACTCTGGGCCCAAAGCAGAGCCCCGAAATTTATGCCTGTGGACCGAGAGGCGTTACTCCCACTTATAGAATGGCGATTCTATGAAGCCCGTATCACTGGGCGACTATCACGTTACCACAAACTCTTGTCCGCCATACCGCGAGACATATGGAGCAACTTCAGGGATATTTGCATGAATATCCTCGCACACGACCCATACGACGTGCAAAAAGAAGCACTCGTCCGTCGTATGGTGATTTCTGAGGAGAAGTGTGACCTTGATCTAAAAGCTAGGCTGAATACTTTTGGCGACCAGATTGCCAGTCTACAAGCTTTGCTCCCAACATCTGTCCCAAAAACTTGCGCTGCGAACAGAGCTCTCAAGCCTTCTCAGAAAGAAATACCAGACGCAGCTAGGAAACTAAAGGACAGCGAACAATGTGCCAAGCGGGCTATCTTCAGGAGGCGATTGTCCATGTCCGATACCTTAAAGAGTATATGTAAGCACATATTCAGCATTATAGAACCGTGTAAATACAAACCTCTTAGCTCTACCTGGTTAACCACCAAAGGTTCGCAGAGATGCCTAGATTTTCTGTTTGATTTGGGGTCTTCCAAGCTCACCAACGAAGTTCTCAACCAAACACCCACACTCAAACGCTCCTGGTTAGGTGTCTCCATAGACAAACCTTTGCACTTGAGACTGTCGCAGCCCAAGTATAAAGGTCCCAAAGTTGACCCAAGGTACACCGAACTATTGAGAAGCGCCTTCGTTTTAGCAATTCGGTTGGACTCAAAGGTACTTAAGTCTCAACTCTCTTCCTCAGACCCCAGACCCTTGGACGAGACTGTAATGTGCCTTAAGCCAATAGCGGCAAGCTCTGCAAACAACAGTCTTATAAAACTGGACCGCACTGCAATCGAGGCATCTGGGAATAAGAGACAAAAGAAGCTGAAAAGCAAAAAGCAGATTAAACTCTGCTCGGTCTAAACTTAAGCCCCACCTAATCCTAAAAGAGGGCTCCTCGGGGATCCTCCCACTCGCAAAAAGGTATGTTTGAACACCCAAGTGTATTTGAAGGTGGCTGGAGGCTGACGCAAACCACCTCTCCACCCACCTAACGGTCGTTCCTGCGTTGCTCCCTCAGAGCCCAATAACTGTAACAACGAATCAATTTTTCGGGCAAAGGGGGCGACAGGCCAAACGCCAGAGAGATCCGTAAAGAAAGCCCCTTCCAAGATAGCCCTCCGATCACCGTACACTCAACTAGTACGTCTACCATCCCTTCCGTCACTTCCGATTGCACACCCGGTCCCGCCTTGCTACGAACCACACCTGAATACGTTGATGGACGCATACTTACATGCGTTTCTAGCAACTCTTTTAGACTCACAAACAAATGTTTAGAATTAAGGCAACCTACCATGGAGCAACATCCCCATGTTCCCCCCTTTAACGAGACTTGGCTGAACGACAATGTTTTAGACGGGGAAATCTCGATTCCCGGTTATACATTGCCAAGATCAGACTCAGCCCGGGGCAGAGCAGGTGATGTTATAGCTATTGTTAATTGCACTTTCCCTCCTCCTTTTCTTACTTCAGGTGACCCAATACACTCAATAGATGCATTTTGGATTCAACTAAAACTATCAATGTCAGTCACCCTCCTGCTTGGAGTTGTGTACCGTCCCGCGCAGAGCTCTCCCATCGAAGCCAATAACTCATCGACCAATTAGGGTCAGACAGCCTTTGTATGGCCGCAGCCCCCTTTCTGAAAGTTGACTGTAAATTTGTATATTCAATAAATAGAAAAAGGAAGTAAAAAACATTTATTTATCAGTAATGAATGGCATTCATCCTTTCACCCATCTTCTAATTACTGGTGACTTCAATGTCTTGGGTCTTGATTGCCTCAGAGCATAATCTTCTGACTATTCTTTTGGTCGTTCTCCTGGACTCAACACATAGATCAACCTACGAGTTTCCGTTCGGATCAGGCTCCTTTATTGCTAGATCTACTAATACGGAATGAAGACAACCAGATGGACGCGGTGAATCACCTTCCACCTCTCGAAAAGAGTCACCAAGTAATCCTGCTCTTTGACTACATTACGCAGTGAAACACCAAAATGGAGTGTCCACAAATGGTCCGATCCTTCAAGCGTACCAACTTCCGTTCCTTTAGAGAGTTTGTTAGGGCACAGTTTCACAGTCTTTCTCTGGATCTGCCCGTAGACAATTTCACTGAACATATGGAACAAATCGTCAATTCAACTGATGAGCGTTTCTTCCCCCGTGTTCTCTAACGCTCTAGCTCCAAAATACCTCCCTCGTCCCATCCGCAGGCTTTTAAATGAGCGGCCTTAACTGTTTGCAAGGTACAAGCAAACGGGACTCAAAGTCGATGGTCTAGCATTTAGAAGGTTCAGGAACATCTGCCGCTCAAATACTAGGGAATACAAACTGCGCACTAGAAGAGCTAAACTTGAACGGGCTCAAAAGAAAAGTATATCCGTCGACTGCGTGGTACATATCACCCCTCTCTTACGCTCAACTTACTAGACGGGACAGAAGTTACTGCTGCTTCCCAGATAGGAGGCGTATTTCAAAAGCGCTACCAGGTCATCATTAGTTTCACTCCTACTACTACTTATTCGATACTACAACCCTCATCACTAAACTCCACGCTCAACCGTGTTACTTTCTCACTGTTAGACGTAGAAGAAAAGCTACGCGACCTCACCCCTGCTTCTCAATGGGGTCCGTGAAATGCACCCTAGAATTCTTAAAGAATCGGCGGACATCTCAGATGATCCATACATTCGACTATTCCAACGGTGTATGGATGAAGGAATATTCCCTTTTCGCTGGAAAGCCGCAGTTCTCTCCCTCATCTACGAAAAAGGTAGTAGGTTCATTCCAGTAAGCTACCATCCTACCTCCTTGACTAGTGTACAGAGTAAAATTCTAGAGCGCATTCTGGAAGAGGCCAACTTGAAGAACGTCTGCGCGAATAATTTAATTTCGACTTTCCAATATGGAGTTCTGCCAGGCAGATCTTGCATCACAAATATGCTGACTGTCATGAATAGTTTAACAAAGGCTTATGATAAAAGCAAAATCTCTTCAAGAATATGGTAGTCAAGTTATTTATTCCGGCTTGATCCGTGATCGTGATAGTCTTGGACGAGTTCAAAGAGCGGAAGAAAAAGCGGTGGGTAGAATGCAACACCTAATTTATCCTGACCGTCTGGTGCAACTTGGTCTGTATCATCTGGAATGCAAGCTAATTAGAGGCGACTTTTTTCTAAACAAGCTGTTCTCCCCGAGTCTAGTAGATAAGTTTTCCACTCTAGCCCCGAGGAGTGGAACACGAGGTGATAGCAAAATTTTATACAAGACTCAACCCCGCACCATCATTTGGACATCTTTCTTCACTTAAAGAGTAACTTCACACTAGAACGCATTGTCAGAAGAGATGATCTATTTATTAAGCAATGCGTCATTCAAGTCTCGACTTGAGAAGTATTTAGGTCTGATTGTCAACTCCTAACCCCACCCACTCCAAAAGAGAGAAATTACAAAAAGAACACTATAACCCTTTTTGTGTATTTATGCTTTGGCGCATTTGCTATAGCAAATTGTTACGTTCACTAATGCTGCGAGAATAACGAGCATCGCAAATCTCGGCGCAAGGCAATATATTGCTCCTCCAGGTTTCTCTGATTTTCCAGTTGTATCCTCCACAAACAGAAAACAAGAAACCCTTCAGAATCCGGGACCACTGGGTGTCAGCCTCGAACACCAGAGTGACTTCAAGACTTCAAGACAGCTTCTACTATCTGGGATACAACTGGGAAACCGAAATTCGTCCCAGCTACTGCCACAGATGCGTGCATCAGTAATCAACACGAAACACGTCTCTGTACCACGCCAGATCTGGATCCAGGGGCTCCCGCAGTACGTGCAGTGTGACCTAAGGTCTTCTTTCATGCCCAAAGTCTCGATGAACTAGCCGAAACTGCAGAAATAGCTACGAAGCGAGCTCAAATTCTTCAGTTCATAATGGCGAACTTTGTGAGCCCTTAATCAACCATGGTTCACCGGACGCATCCGAATTCGGCTCCCGTCAAGCCGTCCAGCGAGCCCATGGCAGAAGTGCAACTGTGCCCAAGGAGTTAGAAGACCTATGCTTGGCTATGACCACCATGCAGACCACAATCAACAATCCGCTGAAAAACTGCAGGACCCGCAGCTAGGAAGTGCGAAACACCGTTTTCGTTCAAAACCCAACGTTGAAAATAGTAGACCAGCAGGTCACGGCGACCACCTCAAACGCTTCTCACCCCACATCGCCTTCTTTGAATCTACGATCACTTGTCAAAGTTTAGGTTTATGAAAGATACCGGAGCGCAAGTCAGTATAATCCTGTTCACTAAACAGGATGCTGTCAACCGAGCATTACTGACTTTGTGGGTTGCCGACGATACCCCTACCCAAACCTATGGACAGCGGCTACTGAACTTAGATCTAGGTTTAAGACGCGTCTTAACTTCGGATTCTGTGGTCGCTCAGGTTCCCAAAGCCATACTAGGCCTAGACTTCCTACAACACCACGGTCTAATCGTAACCAGTTAGAGACCCGGTTAGCTCCAGAGTAGTCGTCGGTTCCTTGTTATATTCCAAAACGCGGAATATACACCTCTCTTTTCCGGGCGATGATTTGCCTTATTCATCGCCATTCCCTAGCCTCGTCCGCCCCAGAACAGAGCTGCTACCTATCGCAACAGAGGTGTCGCACCATACCGTCAGCCGGGGTCCAGTGGTCTTCGTCGACTAGCTCCAGTTAAATTGCGCATCGCGCACGCAGATTTTCAGCACATGCTGCTCATGGTCATCATACGTCCCTCCGAAGTCCATGAGCGTCCCCTATTCACATGGTTCCCAAACGGTTGTCCAACGACTGGCGTCCATGTGGAGATTATCGCCCTCGACCGCGTGATAACCCCGGATAGGCTTCCGATCCCCTACATCACGGATCTTACGTCGGACCTAGCCGGCAGATCTGTTTTCAGCCTCATTGATCTGGTTCGCGCTTATAAC
>UZAN01046192.1:0-29916 GCA_900618425.1 Echinostoma caproni
AACGAAAAAGTGGTCCAAGGAGGCATCATTTTCAATGGAAAAAGTAACAATGTTCTGAAGAGGCACATCTAATCTGTTGAAATCACCAGCAACGGTCAAAACAAATGCGACAGACTTCTTCAAGTTAATTGGATAGAATGTAGAAGGTAGATACAGTCAGGAGTGCTGTAAAGATTTGTAATGCTGATCGAATAATGGCATAGGAGAAAATGCGATTCACACTCCACAGTAATACAAGTAATGTTTTTGTGTAAATAAATATGCAAGTACACATGCATTTTGTAGGGTTACGCGACGACTGGTTCACACGTGGTGACATCGCCACCTGTTTTCCTTCCTGATGGTCTATCTGCTCGAAATAACTGGAAGCCTTCGATCTGAACCAATTCGTCCTCGACGGATTCTTGGAAAAGTAATAGAAAACCTTTGGAGTACTCCTCGTAATGAAATAGAAGGCCGACGTCCGATAGCTTGGAAAGAATTGAGCAGACATCCGACGACTAAATGATAGGAAAATCAATGGTCTTCGGGTTTCTGTGCTCNCGGGTTTCTGTGCTCAAGTGCAACTTTTCAACCGGCACGATATTTTCTCCGTTTAGCAGTCGAATTTTACAAAACGAGCAAAAGCACGTAAGGACGAGCCGTTAATATCTTCCACCCGTAATTAAATTAATCTGAGCGCGTGGTAGGTAATAATTGAGGTCAGCGCAATTGATACATCCAGAGGTGGTGTGATGAAAAAGCCAAAGCTCCAGCGATAAAAAAAATGACGCGACCAAATTTAAAGGCCCCACCAAATTACAGAATCTCCGAAAAGAGGAAATTATATCAGGAGTTTGTCCTCGATTGGTTTCGACATATACGCGTGCTCTGATTCGTCGTTTTTTCTACAAAGAGTTGTTCGATCAACAACGCACAGAGATTATTTGCTTTCCTAACACACTCCAAGGAGAAGAAAAAGCCTTTTTACAAAAGACGCTATTGAATAATGTTTATCCAAATAAATTTATTGAGGTGCATGTCAGACGAAGGCCATTCGGCTGAACCCGTCTGCATAGTATCGAAGATAAGTGTCTTCCTCAGACTGGGCTTCAGTGATGATTATCTAATGTATGATGTAAGTCAGAAGGTCAAGGCGCAGTGTCCAAAATTTACTGCCACAGAGATATCTGAACATGTATCCAAACGGCTACTAAAGTCAATGGCGCAGTAAAATCTCAGAAGCCAGTCTGCTAAGGGAAATCCATGGTCATCCATCGCAAAACATATCACGACAACCATCGTTAACTCACTTTTGTCGTTCAAGCCGTTGTTACGTAACATAATTTCCATGCTCTCAGTGTTCAGCCTAGGGATGTTGGTCAAGTTGTAGTGATGTGAATTGCACAGATCATTGCTAGTGCATATTTCCAACGTGCGTCTACACCCATTTAATCAGTCTGCACTGATGATAAATGACACCAATAGTATCCTTGCGATGGGTCCGCACAAAAGGGCTTGATTTCATCATACGTGTTGACCGGTGCCTCTTATTTCCGCTCGTCGACTGATGTCCTTTCTCATTCATTTGTCTATTTATCTATCTCTGATAGTAAGGAACAAGTCTGGGCGATCCTGCCTGGTTCAATCCTGTCTGTGTTAACACGACTCGCAAATGGTTCCAACTGCTACCTTAATCTCATTCGTCCCCTTTCTACTCCAAACTAAGCAGCAACCAGTTAACATATTCTTGCTTTCGTTGTTTCTTTCGATACATCAGTCAGCTCACTGTTGCAAAAATGATACTCGACAACGTTTTATACTTATTTTACAATCCTAAAATACGAGTGAGTTTGCTTTTCTAGTTTCCCATTATCATTGAGACAGTTGGTCCGATAGTATGTACAAAGTAAGGCGAGTTACCTGGTCAGAAATCCTTCTCTACTGTCCCACTTGCAGTAAACAGTCTATCGCCAAGACGTCACTTTATTGACCCTTTATTTCTGTTCTTGTTTTGAATTCTTTCCCCCTAGATTGCTCTCTCTCTTCGCCATATTTCCCCGTGAGTCAGGGCCCTGGCCGCTCACCACTGAGCTTCATGAATAACTTTCAACTACTCTTTCCCCAAAACCCAACTTGTGGAACTGGTTCCATCTTTCTAATCGCCCCTCCCCTCCTTCTCAAACACATCTACAGCGTGCAGATTTTACAGTTTAGGATCAGCGAATTGAAGTAATCCTGATAATATTCTTGTACACTTCGTACTACAGCCTGTTTCTTGATATATATATATATATATATATATTTCACATCCGTCTGAACCCGGACTGCCAAACAAATAGTCGTACAATAATCTTTATAAAAAGAAAAGTATACCATGATTTGCATGTGTGCCAGGTTGCCCAGGCTAAGGCAGGTGAATTTTCTTGAGGAATTCACTACCGGAGCCTTCGGCTAGCCAAATCCTTATCCGCAAGACAGCGGAGCGGTGAGCGAAGACCGCAATCCATTAGAAGCCGGCGTCCAGTTCATCAGGTCATACACCCTTTGGACGGGATCAAACGTCCAAGGTACCCAATACATCTCGATGCCCAATCGAGCCGGTGACCACTGCCACAACCGGAAAGGTGTGTGTGCTTCGTACGCCTCCTCTTCGAGCCAGGGTTTTTGGCTCACTCCCATAGGTAAACTACCAGTAGTCCACCAACCCGGTTATCGGCTGTCGGCTTTTTGTCCTCTCACTTTGGTGCGAAAACACCTCTTTCTTTTCGAGCGCATGTCGATATGCCTTGATGCGATATACCACCGCATGCACTGATGTTTGCTCATTGCTCCTCTCGTTTTGCTCTTCACTTGTCTGTATTTGGCTTGCAGAAGTGGTGTCCGCCGGGTGGAATCGCGTTGTCCGGAGTTGTTGGCCACCTACTGTGATCTCTTACTACGCAAATCCCCCACTAATCGTCGCCTTACCCCGGACGAAGTGGAACATCAGTTGAAAAGTGTCCTTCTGGTGCTGAAGTATGTGAACAGCAAGGATATATTCATGCGAGTATACAAATCCCATTTGATGCGTCGGCTAATATTGGAGACTTCCGCAGACAACGAGATGGAAGAAATGATGGTTGATCGACTGAGAGTAAGTGATTTGAATGCGATAGTGTTTGAATTGCTTTCATTGGTCCTCAAATGAGAAATTTCTTAGTGCATTTTTAGCTCAGGTACTTCGGACGAAGGGATAAAAACTGGATGAATTCAATCGCCTGTTTCTCAAACAAATCAGGAAGCGGATGAAATAGCACTTCTAACCATCGAGGACTGTAGACAATTCGACCTCTGAACGGTGAAAATGGGCGTAGATGTCGGAGATCCGATTCGATCCTTCAGAAACTTAACGGAAGATTATAAACAAATGTGCAACCGGTGGTGATATAATCTGACGACTACGCTACTTATTGAGAGTGTACATCCTGCCACTGGAGCGAAGTTCAAGTATTCACTCTGTTCCTCACTCCATCTTTGAGCGAAACATTGCGCTGTTACTCGCTTTCGTAGTGGAATGCTATGAATACGGTTATTCAGTCCGTTGAGCAACGAATTTTGTCGATACTACTAGATAAAGTCCATCCGTTTATTGTGGTCAGCAGCGTCCTTACTATCAGCGCTCCGCTGCACACGGGAACAACTTATCGTTCATGATCGAACCATAGATAATAGGGAATAAACTAATTTACTTTAAACCATGTTATGCTCACATCCATCCCCTGGGGAGAAAAATCCACACAACCTAGGTGATTGAGCCAATGAGGCTCGATCATGAAAATCACACTCTTACTGGTTTGAAGCGGATGATAATTTGTTATTTTTAATGATGATAATAATAATAGTGACACGTTGTTTGGAACTACATGTGACACTTTTTGTTCTCAACACTACTGTTTTGTTATACCCTTTTGTACCAAAAATAGCGACAGAGCTGAACTATACGGAAAAAATACCTGCCGTTTGACAATGAGTTAGTCGTTAGCCTTCCTTTCATTCACAACCAACCGTGTTCGTTCATCAACATCTTTCCGTTTTGCTTGGTCCTTATTATTGCTCACTTTCATGAGCGTTTAACCGGTTCCAGGTCTATCGCGACTTGGGCTGCCCATGAACGACGATTCGGAATGAAATCGGCACTAAATGAGACCCAATCCTGATTCCAGCGAGAAAGGCCGTACACATTCTGGAGTCCTGAATCTTCACTGTCAGGCTTGACAGCACGAAGCAGCTCCTTTCGTGATTCACCACAGTGGCAGCGCCCGTCCGGACCTAGTGAGGGCATAAGACATTGTCTTGAAAATTTCCCCTATAGGACGAAGTAGGATATAGGCAAACCACCGTCATCCCCTTTGAGCGAGAATTCGATTTTTAGTTGTGTTCCTACTCTGTTCTCTTTGGATTCAGATCGTTTCACATTCAATTTTATAGCCTTAGATGGTTGACTGTTATGTGACCAGTCAAGCTTCTCTCTGAAATCATATTCTCCTTCCCAATCTTGATTGTTCATTCGTTTACTTTAGTTCTGCTCGCTTGTTCGCTGAACAAACCTTTGGAATTTTTTTTATTACACACCAGTATGTGATGAATAGCAGTCGAAGCGGACCCCATAGTCGCGAAGAGCTGCTATTCAGCGATGGTAACCGGCAATCTAAGCCCCGGGACTTGGAGTGGCGAACCACATAATCACCCGCTAGGTTATTCTTGGTATTGAACCGGACGACAGCCGTTGAGATCCAAGCTGCCTGTGAAGCTAAACTATGTAAACGAGCGATTCTCCTCCATATATACTACATTCCTGACTTATTAAATAGCTTGTGTTTAACAAAGTAATCTCACCCCTTCTCAAGTCTTTGAGTTAATTTAGGTGGTTATGCAGCTTTGGCAGGTAAGCTTTTATATGTCATCTCATTCATAAATTTTACCCATGAACATCCCAGGGAATTAGTTCATTGCTACTGGCTAACAGTCTGTCACACTACCATGCATTAAATCATACATCTACTCTCCCAACTGCAAGAAGGACTCCAGGTTTTAGTGAAGGGTTTACTTTACCAAATAGTTCGTAATACTGTTATTCTACTGTATTAATTTGACCAGCTTTTACAAGCTACTGGATTAAATATGATTCATAAATACCATCGCAGTCAAATTATTACACATCATGGTTTTATTACTCACCGTAACCTTAACAGAACGGTGTTTGTGTCTTTTAGGGGTAAACAGAACATTGGGCTGCTCGATAAGTTTGACTCAAACTTTTCTCCTATTTGTTATCATAATAATGTATCCGCTGCACTGTTTTCTCTTCACATCCGTGCTTCCCCACCCCCCGGCTGTCGTTTTGGGATTCAAAGGATGTGGGCATGCCAGCGGAACAGGTAAACAAGCTGGGACGCATGTTCCAGGATATCAAACTTTCACACGACTTTACTGTGGCATTCAAGGAGGCCTACAAAACCTCCAGTGCCCCAGCAACCACCTCACTTGCGTCTAGTTTGAACGTGGATGTCGTTCATATTCTAATCCTCAGTAGCGGATCTTGGCTGTTACGATCTGCGCAAAAAGTTGCTATTTGCCTTCCTTCCGAATTGGAGGATTGTTTACCGGTGGTGAGTGCGCTACCGTTTGCGATTGGCTTATCAATTTTGGAGTTTCTTCAACGGTTCAAGTCTTGTCAACGTCTGCTAGAGTCTTTCATTTTGAAAGCATCTTTTTACTATTGGTCACGTCCTCTAGCTTCTTTACCGATACACGAGAGATTATGACACCTGCGGTCGTTTTTTCAAACCAGTTGATACAAATTTTTGGAATTCATACTACTGTGTTATATGTCAACAAGCGCAGATCCAGATTGATGAAATTCAGAAGTGGAACATAATGATACAAATCGGACAACAGTAGATATATTTAGATGGTGAATGTTTGGATTGGCCCATTCGGGTTTTCACAGGCACCAGGCACTGTTGATACAAATCGTAATTTGACTTCAAATATTGACCTTTCATGGTGGGAGTCGGATTAGAACGGGGGGGGGGAAGGGTTGAATGGCCCATTGGTTCTCAGCTCTAACGTAAAACCCACCAAAATGCGGCTTTATATCGTCTTTGAGAACTGAAGATTTCTAATTTTACATTATCACATAGTGAAATATATAAGTAATCTCTTGCCTCGGTAACACAATGTAACATATTGAATCATCACTAGCAATCACATTCAACACAACGAAAATTTATGTTAAATATAGTGGCATCAAGTGGGAGACAGCCCTGTCCTCGAGCGGGGATGGTGTCATCGAATGAGTGATATGACTCATTGTCGTAACCAGGGGTACTCGTACATCTCAATTACTTTGCAACATCAGACTCCTGGAATTCTCCACATTCTCTTCGACTTCGCTTTGAACTTCTTTCTTATTCCCGTCCATCCAAATAGGCAGTCAAAAGACAGGAACCAAAACCGGGGCACGAAAGTGCATGGTTAACGGTTGAACAAACTGAAACTGAACGGGTTTTAAGTATAGACCTTCCCATGTGTTTCCGATTATTCTCTTGTGTCCGAGTGCAATTTTCGATTACGCAGATCCACAATTGTAAGTGAACAGCAACGGGAAGGCGCTGCATTTCGACCGCCTAATCCGATGGCAGTGCGAATCACCCCAGATTCGGGATGTCGGATTAAATTCTGGACTGGACATGCGATAGGTAAATGCAACCGGCGTATTTCACGGCAAAGCACACTAAAAGCAGGTTAACCTCATGGATAGATTTGCCAACTCGAGACGATTCGGACAATTCAACCAATTAGGAAAAACAGGACGAGAATTTGCAAAAGATGACCGAAGCGCAAGTTGGTCTTTTGGGTAAATGCTTGAATTCTTCCCGTCAAAAACGATGATCTGTAGTTGTCTCTTCTGTTAGAACTGTAATTGGATCGGACAATTTGTGCACCACGAAAATACACTTATTGTATGTCAAACATGCTGTGTTTACTCTTTTCTAGATAGGTATAAATATGTTTTATGTACACATTGTAAGTTTGCAGAATAATTTTTATAGCATACCAAAAAACGACTTGCATTTCATTTTTTGTGTGCAGTGCTCACCCGCCTACTTTTGAGTGCACACACCCATATTCATATGTAAAATAAAAATTCGCCCACTATGAACAGCGGTGATTTGTTCGGTTAATGATGACTTTGTGTTGTAATTTGCTCAATAATATGGGCCAACAGCACACAATAGTCAAAATTACCTAATGATCAATAATTGATCTGGCGATTGAACCATATTTCATTATGTAGTGAAAGCTTTTTTATTACACGAAAGTGAATGCAGTAAAAGAGGTAAACCCCATGATTCGAAGATATACTGTAAGTGGGAAGGTAAGGGAAACATTCAAGCTAGAACCAGCCTGTTGATTCTGCGTTTAAATACTAGGATGTTGTACGTTGGAGAAAAGACCCAAAGGGGAGAGTGTTCTACAATTGTGCTGTTCTTGGGAAAAAGATGATAGAAAGTTGGAAATGCGACATTTGTGTAACGTCACTTAAAATGAGTGCCTAACCGCTTGTGCGCGGGATCTACGAGTAAGAACAAGCGGAAGAGGGATAGAAGCGGGAAGTTCATTAGGGCGAAATCCAAAGTAGTGTCGACAGAATAAGGATGAAGAAGCGACTGCCCGACGATGAGCTAGTGACTGAAAGTTGCATGTTAGGTACAGGTCGTTGAGGTAACGGCCTTACGTTGAACCCAATCAAGAAGAGAAAAAGAGTTGGACAAAGCTCCACCACGCACGTGACCGCAGTATTTAAATATTTAAGAATTTGAGCTTTATAAGTGTTAGTAAGTGAATGGGGGTGAAGAAACATCTGGTGTGGAAGAGGAAGCCGATTTTTCGCGCAGCGCAGGAGACAAGTAGATAAATATATTGGTAACCATGAAAGAGAAAAAGATAAGAAAAAGCCCAATAAGTTGCATGATTCTGCGGAACGGATAATGTTCGGGTTAAAATTCAAGGACGGGGAGAAAGATGCGTGCCCAAGAGAAATGGACTTAAGGGAAGTTTTACTGGCATTGAAGAGAACACGGTTGCGACACTCCCAAGCAAAAATAAGGCCCAGATCAGATTTTGGGGAGGAGCGATAGTCAGTAATGCTGGAGGAATTAGATAGAGAAGGGTGTAGGGTAGCATCATCGATAATGGCGTGAATAGGATTTGAAGTTGAAGAAAGAAGGTCTTTAATAAACATCAGAAAAAGGAAAGGGGAAAGTACAAAACCTTGGGGGACACTAGAATTCACAGGCACGGAACGAGACATAGTCCTATCCACTCGAACAGAGATGCTTTTGTCCTTGAGCTAGCTTGCTGTTCAGGACACAAGTTCCGAAGTAAAACCAAATTTGGGATGTTCATCCAGGAGACCGGCGTGCCAGACACGATCGAAAGCTTTCAATATATCCGACGACACCACATGGGGTTCTCCGTGGTTGTTGAGTGCAAAAAGATCACCGGTACGTCAACGGGACTGGAAACCATACTGACGGTCGCTTAGCATCTTGTTCTGCTCCAAGTGGCGACGGATCTGATTGGTAATGACTAATTCCATTACCTTCGAAATAACTAATGTTTGAGAGAAAAGGGGCCCGTAGTTATTTGGGTCTGAGTGATCGCCACGTTTGAGGATGGGAAGAATTTCAAAAATTTCCAAGAGTTTGTGATTTTGTTATACTTTGGATCTTTATACCACGGTATCACTGTTTACTGATAATGTAGATTTTCTATCTTTCTATTGTAGCCGATGTACCTACATTGTTACAGAACTAAAGCCTCGTTTCCGGCTCTCCGTTTTCTCTTTCTTTCGTCGCTCAATCATTCGAGCTCATCACAACCCGGAATCGAGAGATAGAGGGAATAATTGGCGTAGGAGAGGGGCTAGTTCTGTGGCGCACATTTCGAGGACGATGGGAGGAATCCTGTTGGGTTCAGTGATAAGGTGATCTGACGTATCTTTCTGGTGGAAATGAGCGGTGTGAAAAGATGCTTCGTCGTGGAGTGTGTGGAGGGTTGAATGGGTGATTCAAGTAGGGTGGAACTGGAAGCAAACACTTCTGCTTTTTTCCAACGGGTTGGATACTAAGTCACCAGATGGTTTAACAACGGGTGGGAAGTTAGTGGAACAGAAGTTACTGGAGACTGCCTTAGCGAGTGACCATAAAGTCCGGTTTCCAGAGGGAGCGGTCGCCAACTATGTTGCTTTGCTCTCAACAAAGTGCTCCTTAGCCTTCCTTATGATGGTTGTGCAGTTGTTTCGCGCTAACAAAAACCATCGGCGGAACGCTGATTTCTTTTTACGAACAGCGCGATAACAGG
This sequence comes from Echinostoma caproni, assembly GCA_900618425.1. Lineage (NCBI taxonomy): Eukaryota > Metazoa > Platyhelminthes > Trematoda > Plagiorchiida > Echinostomatidae > Echinostoma > Echinostoma caproni. Next base: position 9,391 of record UZAN01046192.1, read on the forward strand.
CGTGGGTAAACCATTCTGGAGAAAGAGGCTTGCCGGGTTTAGTGAAATGAGGAATAAATAGGCGCATGCCTTGCATAAGAACTTTGGAAAAATTTGAAGCCGAGATGTACACATCGGCAGAGAAGTAACATTCATTCCAGGGTTAGAATGCCAGAAAGTGACGAAATCTGCACCAATCAGCGGAACCATATCGCCAGAACATGCGTCTAGAATTGGGAGGAACATTGGAACAGATAGAGAGAGAGAGTGAAGTAAGATAATGGTCCGATGAGCCCAGGGGAGGAATTGCTGCAACATTTAAAAATAATTTTGGGTCGAATGTGAGGACAAAATTGAGGGTATGAAAGTGGTCGTCAGCACGGTCGGGAAATCAACCAGTTAGTGGAGGTTCGTCATTGGGGCAAATGATTCTGTTTCACGTACAAGAAGCGGTTTCCCTGAAGAGTGTAACAGCCAATCCTTGTTAAGGACAATAAACTCACCCAAAATTGTGAACTGAGCGTCGGAGTCTGGTTCAACAATGCTACCCATGTTTGCCGATAAAACATCAAAGAGTGAAGGGTCATTACTATTTGGGGAACGGTACACCGTACAGCAGTAGTGGTTGAAAGAAGGTAACCGAAGTTTCAGCCACAGAGTCTGGAACTCGCGGTTAGTGAGATTTAAGCGGTAGAAACAATTGAATGATGGATGAAAGCACAAACACCAGCTTTGGGAATGAACGAAGTGTAAAGAGAATAATCGGGAAACTGAAGATGGATGGTGTCTGTAGAAGTAGAAAGTTGTGTTTCGGATAAAAATAGAGCAAGAAGGGAAGTGGACTAAAGAAATTGATGTACAGAATCAATATTATGGTTCAAGCCGCGAATGTCAGGGGAACGCTTGAGAATTGATCCTATTAACAAAATACTGAAAATCGGTTCTCGTAACTCGAGTGAACTGAATCCCATTTCTCCTGTTTGCCGAGCTTGGCAATTTGTTTACAAAGTTTCATCACCAGCCAAGGTGATATCATCAGTGCTTCACAAGCACTACTACCCCCAAGGGTTTAGAAAATAAAGGTCACACAGGGTATTGAAATTACCATGCCTGTATCGTATCTATGAGTCATTTTTTAATAATAAATTCTCATAATGTTTTTTTACTGAGGTTTCGTTATCTCACAGGTGATGCTGCAGCAACCGTCGTCCGAATGGAGAAATCGTACGTCTAAGTGGCATTCAACTAAATAGAAGCGATAACATAAGTGGATACTATTATAGTTTTGTTGTGTCTGGGGTAATATCATATTCAATCCCGCGAATGAGGCTCAGAATGTTAGGCATTGATAGGAAGAAATCTGACGAGTTTCGATCAATACCTATCCAACTGAATATTCAGCAACCTGATCACAACGACTTTTGATTTATGAAGATTAGTCAAGTGGGGTAACATGATATTTTCGATGAATTCGCCCTAAGCCCCGTCGCTTATTCTCAGAAATTCAATTGACGTGATTTTTACTGTTGCCTGTTTATCATTGTGACTTCCTCTTCACACGCAATCCACATTTCGTCCAAGCAACCATGCACTTGGACTTTGTCGGAACACCTTCATGACAGTTTGATTCGTGGGTTTGAGCACTTTGTTATGCGTAGTCCAGTATTTTTGCTTTCTCCTTTACCTTTAGGTCTAATCGTCGACTCACCCGATTGATACAGTTGTCCACACATACTCGTTGTCTACTCTGTTATATATCGCATCACGGTAATCAAAGCCTACCGGGTAGACAGTAACTTTGCTTAGAGAGAAGTAGATCAGCTCGTCGTGTACATTCTCCTTGTTCTATATTCATGCCGTGAATCGAAATCGATCGACCGGTTTACTTTTTGAGCAATCGCGTAAACGACTAATTAAACGTCTGCGATGATTTACGCCAATTCTCATTTGTACTCCACATATTTTGTTTCTAAGTTCCACCAATCTGCCAATCTTATTTGTCCCTAAAGAAAGCTCATTGATCTTCGCCACTTCTTGTTTCCGCATTCCTAATAGATTGAAGAATTTTACCGTCAAAAACATTACGGTCGTAGTTTGGTTTGGCAGCATCATCTGTCCCATGGGATTGTGTTGTTCACCAGTGATCAGGGTCGATTTGAATTGGAACTGACCACCTACCAGATTGTGGTATTGTACGCATGGAATAGACGTTTCGACCAAGATCTGCGTTTGGATAGCCTTCTCACTGCCACTGGCCTNNCTGCGTCGGACATTATGGGTAAGTGGGTTGTTTGCCCCTCATTGTGGATACGCTCTTACAGTCGGGTCTTCTCGGTTGCCTGTTCCTCTCCATGTGAACAATTATTGCATCTCGGATTATCCACTCGCAAACAACAGTTCCGTTGTACTCGGTCCGTGCATCTGATAGTCTGGTTTTTTTCTGTGTTACGGTTTGAAAAACAGCATTCGATTCGACTATAATTATTCACTGAAAACAGTCAAGTCAAGTCAAGAGTGCACTTTATTTATCCAATGTGCACAGAATTTTCAGTGAAAAAATGTTATCGCTTTTTCTTTGGCATTGCACGCTATTGAAAATGAGTTTTAAGATATGACAAATGGTTACTGAGATGATAATGAATCGGACACTGAGAACACGTAAAAAAAATAAGGAAAATGTCAACGTGAAAATTTACGTTAGACTGTGTGTAATTTCATTTGATATTCGCTCCCTAGAAACCAACAAACATGAAAGGTAAGCCACAGCGCAGTTGTGAAAAGCAGTGGTACGAGTGTATAAAGATTTGAATTTATTGCGGGTTACAGAAGTTGAAATGGAGCGGGAGAGGGTTCAGTGCAAAAGATGTGATGCGTCAGACAAGATAGTCGCAAGCCTTAATATGTTGATTGACAATTGAATCAACCAGCGCCTCGTAAGATACAGCTCCGTATCTTGAGATGCCTTTCAGAGAGCGTCCGATCAATATAAAACCCTTAGACAATAGACCAAGGAAGATAACGAGAGAGCAGTGGGTTCAATGTCATAAAACTCACGAAGAAATAAATTTAGAAACGACGTACAACGGCACCCTAAGATGTCAAATGCGTGAAATACAAAAGGTCAACTTTCTAACTTTATGAAATGTTTGTTCTACGTGATAGGACCATTTGAGGTCAGCAGACAGAAAACATCCAAGATATTTGACGTGCTGTGCCCTTTCAACTTTTTGGTTATTGATTAAGATGTGGGGAACAGATAATCCGAAAAATGTTGATGACCTACGGTTAGTGGAAAACAAAACTTCAATGCATTTGTTTCAGTTTAAAGAAAGGTTAACACCATCGGACCATTCAGAAATGGAACTTATGGCTGATTGAAGGGGATTAGTTGAAGGGTTGTTGTTGTGAGATGCACCACCGAATACTATATCATCGGCATATTTAAAGTGAAAACATTTGGGGGTAACTGGCAAATTTTGGATATAAAAGGAGAACAGGAAAGGGAATGAAATTGCTCTCTGCATTACACCCTGGTTTACAGTAACAGTAGAAGACCTAATAGCATTGAGACAAGTGAACTGGTCTCGGTCGGTAAAATAGTCGTGCATCCAATTCAAAATATGTGGCGGGAGGTTATTTCGCCGTAACAGTGTCAATAGGATGTTTTTGTCGATAGAGTTGAACGCGTTTGTGTAGTCCAAGAAACAAGCATGAACAATTTTGTGTTTTTGGTCTATGGTGGGTAAAACATAGCGTACAAGACAAGCAACCGCATCTAAAGTAGAGCGACGCTTACAATAATCAAACTGATTGGAATCACAAAAATCAAGATTGGAGGATAGGTGCTTGATAATAATTCGCTCAAAAGTCTTAAGTAATAGCGATAGGCCGAAACTTACCCTTTTCTTTCTTAGGTACTGGAGTGATGCGGACCTCACGCCATGTGTTAACTAGTCTACCTTCTGACAGACGAGTGGTGGTAGTGGCCCGGTGGTAACGTCACCAACTATCACCTCGGAAGACGTGTTCGAATCCTACCAGCACCGCCTGTCCTTCCCCATTATGTGTGTTGTATGGCAGCCCTTTGATTGGCCGCCACCCCGTTCCTGAAAACTGTATCTCGGTATACCCAATAAAAGGAGGTAAAAGAAAAAAGATTAACGAAACGGTTTGTGTGAGGTGGTGTACACATGTTTTTAGGACCAGTTGATTTATTTCTGTTGATTGCATTCGACTCCTTTAAAACTTGCTCTGTTGTGACAGTCACAGGAAAATGGAAATCAAGTGACGTTGTTTTGGGACGCGGTAATGCTTGCACAACGTTTTTCACTGAAGCAAATGATTTGTCAAGCTCATTGATATCACATGAAACTGTGGTAAGTAAAGTTGAACGACCGCAGAGCAACTTCAGTCCGTTCCAAGGCTGACGGCAGGATTTGTCTCCTAGCAGGGTGTCAGCATACAATTGACTGAGATAGGCTATCTCGTTTCCAATATGAAAGTTGACAGATTTGACCGTCGGTTTATCTCTTAAGCGATACGCCCTTTCTTTCAGCCTTCGTAACCATTTCAGTCTATCAGAGATGAAGCGGTTGGGCTGTAGATGAATCCTTTCCTGAGGGCAGCACATATCATGATAAAGGTTGAGATAGTTGGTGAGGTTCTCACAGGGGCCTGAAATATCAGGATTGAAGAGTAGTTGTAAGTCCACACCGGCAACCATGGATTCTAGTTCCATCAAATTGGGCTGTTGATGTTGTCATATAGGACGTATCTGACGTGCATTGTTTTTTTTACATTGACTTTATATCGTAGGTCAAACGTTAATTAGACAGTGATCAGAATTACTTACAGCTGCACGTTTGAAGGCACGAATAAAGATGATTCGTTAACGAAAAAGTGGTCCAAGGAGGCATCATTTTCAATGGAAAAAGTAACAATGTTCTGAAGGGACATAAGTTTTTAAAAACTCACATCAGATCCATTGAAATCACCAGCAATGATGAATACAGATGTGACAGATTCCTCCGACATGATTGGATAGAACACATCCAGTAAAGTAGACAACTCTCTAGAAGTACAGTCAAGAGTTATGTGTAGGTTTGAAATGATAATCGAAGAGTGACACCGGAAAAAGCGTGTTTTACATTCTGCATAAATACAAGATATGTTTTGTGTGCAGTGAGTAAATATGCATTTGGTGGAGTTACACCACAGCCGGTGTACATAAGTGATGACGCCTTCGCCTTTAGTTTCCCTTCCGGGAGGTCTATCTGCTCGAAATAAATGGAAACCTTCGATCTGAACCAATTCGTCCTCGACGGATTCTTGTTACCAAGATTCTTGGAAAAGTAGCACACGACTTTGGGAGCACTCGCCGTCGTGAATACGAAGACCCATGTCCGATAGCTTAGAAAGAATTGCTCGAACATTCGACGACAAAATGATCGGAAAACCAATGCTCTTCAGGTTTCGGTGCTCAAGTGCAACTTTCCAGCCAGCGCGATGTTTTTTCCGTTTGCCGTGTGAATTTTCGGTGATCCTCTTAACCTTATTTCTCACAAAACGAGAAAAACCACGTAAGGAAGGTTCGTTGATATATTCGTCGGATACTCGTACGGATGTTTTACTGAGCGCGTTGTAGGTTATCATTGAGGTCACCGTAATTGATACAAAAGTATATCCAGAGGTTGTGTGATGAAAAAAACAATGTTCCAGCGCCAACAAAAAATGACACGGCCAATTTCAAAGGCTCCGCCTTCAGTATAATTACCTTCTTAGAGAGTCAGTAATTTAGCACATCTATACGTATTTGCACGTGCAGTTCTTTTTAGACCTGGTGGCGTTTTAGTACCGCCTAATGGACCTATGTTGCAGCCACCATCATGACGTTTCAGTAACCTATTATTTTCATTCATTCACCCTGAACTCAGTGAACATCACATTCGGTTTATATTTTGATGGTATTCAGCTTAATCGATACGGAACGGAGTAGATCCCACTATAAAAATATGCCATATCACTACAAAAGCCATCTAATCATGCATTTGTATATGCTTTATTTTCACATACGTCTGAAGCCAGACTGTGTGCCAAATAAATCACGATACAAATATCTCTATGAAGAAGAAAAAGTTCTATGATTTACATGTGGGCTGAATACTGCCGGGTTCCCAAGCCAAGGTAGATGAATTTTCTCGAGGAATCCACAACCGGAGCCTTCGTCTAGCCAAAGCCATACCCGCAAGGCAGCGGACCGGTGTGCGAAAACCGCAATCCATTGGGGGCCGATGTCCAACTCATCGGATCGTACGCCCTTTGGACGGGGTGAAACGTCCAAGGTGCCCAATACACCTTGATACCCAATCGAGCCGGTGACCACTGCCACAACCAAGATGTGTATAGTTTGTGCGCCTCCTATTAATTGGTTTGGAATCAGAGATTTTGGCCCACTCCCCTAGGTGAATTACCAGTGATCCACCAGCCCGGTTGTATCCTCGGATGTCGGCTTTTAATCGTCTCACTTTGGTAGGAAAACACCGCCACGAGAAGTCAGTGAGTAGGGCTTCCTCAGCAGAGAGGTTATTTGAGACGCTTGGTCGTATGAGAGCATTTCGTGAGGTGTAAGGGAATGGTGGCCAGCCGCAACCCCAGACCCCCTCCTCCGACCATACTGAGGCTTCCGGGGGCATTTGAAATAAGATAGGGTAGTTAAATGGAGAAATACTCATAAGCAGGTAATCTGCGATCTTTGGGAAGAGTGGTGCTTACACTAGCTGGTCTCATTGTGCTGGGCTACAAAGGCATGTGCGGAACTGAGGATATTGACTATGCGATTGCTGATTAAGGTGAAATGTAAAAGGGATCGGGGTTGGCTCACATCCGTTCACACCGAGAGAGTTTAATAAAACTCCGGGGATAAGTCAGTCACGTGTAACTTTGCCAATAGATTTGTTTTTCAAGCTTCATTTTGTTCTATACTCACCGTGGATTATTTCGTGGCTACTGAGGTGCTTTGCTCAGGTGTTTAAAATGAATTCTCAATGGATTAACTGAGCCTAAAGCCTTATTAACGGTAAATTAAGATTCTGTCCCAGTTATGAATACTGCCGCCCAGTTTTTGTAGAGTGGTACGGTTCGATTAACCCGTTCGCTTTCACAGGCATTAAGCTCTACGACGTATGGTTTGCTGTCGTCAATAACAATTCGCCCCGTATTGTTAGTTTTTACATCTTGTGAAGTAGCTCATCCGTGAGATGGGCGTTTTATACCAATTCCTTATAGGACCAGAAATATACGAAATCCAAGTTCTCGGCAGCAAGCAATCCAAGGAGGTAATTTTTCGAAATGTTCAATTGGAAAAGAATAGAATTTTGAAAGACCCGATCTGAATCTGTTGGTGCTTGTGTCTGATGATGACGATTTTCGATGGACCAGGCATGTTGAAATAACTGAGACATAGACCATGGTGTGGGTGATGTTATTGCCTTTGTGAGATTTGGTTTGTAAACGTTTACAGCAAACCTATGGAGTAAGCAATAATTTTTGTGTCGCACGGTTAGTTTGAATTAATCTCATTTCCCTAGGCCAATGTGAACGTGGTTGGTTAACAGACGGGAGCACATCAATTACTGCCATCCGAAATAGGTAAAGAGATAATCCCCATCGATGTCGTTGTTTCAAGATAGATAAATATATTTTTCTTCCTCTTTTCAGCTCATTAAACGGTCGATTCGAATACATTGATGAGTGGCTTTAAGTAAAGCAAAGAGAAATTGCCCATTCATTTCGTCACCAGGACGTAGCCATGATAACCAAATTGGTCTTCCGGTTACGCTTAGGCTTTTTCATCAATACTTCAGGCAGGATCGAGTTCAAGTAGTGCAGGAGTTTGTACAAGCGTTGGGTGGTGGTGGTGATGTCAGAGTTCAAACATTAGACCTCAGGGTTCGAGCACCACTAGCAGTGTCTCAAACCCTACTAAGCATTTGTAAAAGGTAGCGTAAATGACATTTTCACTCGTGGAACAAGAAATAGTTATTTATTTTCGTATTTACTGATAATTCTATCTGATTTTTTCTGGTTCTAACTATCAGTCTCGCCGGTAAAAACTGTGAAACGAATGCACAGTGATTTCTGGCTGGTTCGTAATGCAAAGACGTGAAACTTTTTTGCAGTGGAGTTGAGTGTGACTGTTTACGTGCAGCACATTCCGTTTTTTCCAAGACTCACCCATACACAGAAATATTGAGACAATAAAACGAATATCCGGTTGTACTTAGTTATTTCCCTCGTTGCCCTATGTTCAATTCCCCCGGTAAATACTCCGAGTCACTAGGATCTTTTGTTTGTTAGATTTATCTGGAAGGAAATAAGCTTCAAATGGCACAGTCCACCATTGCCAAGGCTTTTTCCACTTCACATCAGACGGCGACTTTTCTTGTCATTCTCTTCTATCTATCATATCCATTTAACCTTATAAATGAAGTTTGCTTTTATTTTTGTGCGACAAATCTAATTCCTCCAGACTATCTTTGAACAACAATTTTGATTACACTCGGTTTTCATTCACAGCAATAGAAGTGCCGTTAGTGAATCCATATACACGTGAACTGATATGGTGTGCTCGAGGAAGAGAACGGGGGGAGGATTAAAAATGTGATACAACCAGTTCAGTAGGTAATGTGTTGCTGTCTGTAAATCCATAGTTTATGCTCTACTGTTATACTCTCTGTCATTCAGTCGCTCTGTGCGCACCCGAAAATGGAACATCAGGTGATCCTCTACACACCAAAAGTTAAATCGGACAAGGAGTTCACGGAGAACACGTTGTTCCGGTTAAATTTAAATTTTTCCAACGCGTAAGTTGACCCGTTCTGATATTTTCTCACTTTTTGGTTATCCAACTCCTCTCTCTCTCGCTGACGGGAAATTGAAGGTTACAGATATAAATGAAATAGTTCGCGTATTAGAAACTACAACAAATTTACTAGTTCCTTGTTCGAATGTGCGGAAAGCGCGACTTGTATCGGCCGATCGCACTTCAGTGCCTTCTCACGCTTATTTCTTGCAACCATAAACTAGGTGAACGGCAGACCTTGTAGAAAACCAAATAATAGGGGACAGAACTGAACTATCTGCATTCTGAGTCACAAAGTGTCCTGATAAACAAAGTTATTCGAAACCCCAGTATGCATGTAGCTGTCAATAGAAGTCTGTTGGTCCAGTTTTTCTTCGACGGAAATTCCAATCAATTTTTTATTGATTATTGTTTCAAATCTCTAACGGATTAGCTCGTTCTGGGTCATATTAATATCGGGCAAAATAACCGAAAACTCCTATTTTTGTTGGCAAGTAGTTTTCTTCGGAAACACTATAATGTCCCCAAAACCTACGCATTGTAGTTCAGTTTCGGTAAAACGACAAGAAAGTCGGATTACATACACATTCTAGTGTACCGCCCCCGTCTTTAAAACTGAGAATTCTCAATAGCTGTCAATTGGAACCTGTAGGATGCATATGGTAGTCTTTTATGTGACCCTTTTATTGAATCCTCACGCGCACACACAGGCGTTAGGGTGCTCGGCTCTGTGTAGGTGTGGGCGATGGAACAAATACGAGTTTTGTTTATCGATCAGATCGATAAGATTACTTTGAGTGCAGACTGATCGCGTGTGTTTGTCTCGGATGACTGAAACGCTAGGGGGCTTCCTTTTTTACAATTCATTAAAGCGGGAAGGAGACAACTTGTAGGATGTGGGTAATTCATTTCCGTTTCTCTGTCTGCATAAAACCCGTTATCTATTTTTGATAACAGGAGTAAAAAGCAACATTGTGGAAAGTTGTTTCACACACCACCGCTCCCTTTGTTGTGCGATCGATATTCGATGCACCTTTCGCACTGTTATTTTTATCCCCTACAGTGATACCTCAAAATGACAGATGTCTCGTAACGACTGAAGCATGTAAATGTAGCGATTTCCCCGCACAAGGTTCACGTTCTGATTGATGCAATTACTTATTCACGTGACTAGCTCCGATTGAGTAACAGTTTGTCTACAAATTCTACACTGATACTCTTCCCATCGTGGACTCGAAACCCACCAGTTGAACTCGGATTCTTCATTTATCAATGTCGCTTCTAGGTAATTGACGTTTTGGATTTCTATTCAATGTACGACTCTCCCCCGGTGACGATTTGCTGAAGCATCCCATGGCTATAACCGTATTGCTTGATTCGACACTGGTATAGTTTATTGCTCATCGAGGTCAGAAGCGTTCAATCCACAATGGACTTGACCTCCCATACAAGCACTTCACTGAGGTGAATGATAAGCATGGAGTGTGACTTGGGCGAAAAAATTCTGATGACTGCGAACGGACTACGGTCAGCAAATAGTGCGCCACAGCTTCGTCTCTGCTGACATTTAAAATCTGGTTGATTAGATAAAGCTTTTATTTGTCTTGATATTAGTCCGTCGTCTTTCTATCCGTAATCCTTAGTACTAGTGCAAAACAGTCAAATATTTCGGGGATAGATCAAGAAAACAGATTTTCAACGTGAGGTGACTCCTGCAATCCATTGAATCTGTTTTTCACCAGGGTCCTTCGATCCCGTGTTGCACTTTTTGCTTACGCACAAGTAAGTCGATGGAGGTTATTTGAGTCCAAAATTTCCATGCACCTTTCCCCCTCTTTTTGTGAAACTTGACCGTTTTCGTCTAATGTACTGGATAAAATAACAGTCATATCATATATGTAATCCAAAGTCAACTGTTTGCCTCATCTTATAACGATTTTCTGTACTTGCCTGAATTATTTTGATTTGTTTTTGTTCTCTCAACGCTGTCTTTCAACAAGTTCTCGTGACACTGATTCCAACATTGGATTGCTATCTGAACTTATTTATCCATTACCGTATCTCTGTTGAGCGGAAACAGATCTGACCCGAGTTATGGTTTCAAGAGTAACTGAATTGTCTCTATCTAGAAAACTCAAAGTTATTTCATATATTTGGGGTTTTAGATAACAATTATTATTATTATTATTATTATTATTATTATTATTATTATTATTATTATGTGCATCCCGACCAAAGTAGTAACGTGTTTACCAATCGCAGCATCTCACTTACTCACCTTTTAATTCTTGCTATTCTCCACGCAATCCCACAGACGTGCCGGGAAAGCCCAAGCGCGACGAAGATTTAATCTGATCGGCCGATTGCAATTGACTCAGGAGCCCTCCAATGAGGACGAGAGCATGGCGATTGTCGAGCTACGACAATTGCGCGCACAGGAAGGCATTATCAAACTGATGAAGACTCGAAAACGATTACACCATAATGAGTTGTACAAAGAGCTGGTTGATTTACTTCGTTTCCAGTTTGTCCCATCCAAACGTCTCATCAAAGAGGTTCTGGACTGGTTACTCGAACGCCAATATATTCGTCGGGATGAATCCGACATGAACATATTTGTCTACGTGACCTAGATCCGGATCTGCTGTAGACATATATTCTCAACTGCGCGCAATATTACCAACCATCTTCAGCTCGCCTGTACCCGTTCCGACTTTCTAACTCTGTCCTATTCTTTCTTTTGTTTCACTTTAATTTTTTTTTATATGGTCATCATCGACAGACGCCTTAAAGATCTGCCGTACCCATTTGCCTCTAACAGTTCTCCATTTGAGGAACTAGTGGGCTGGTGGTAGAATGCAATGTGATGAAATGCTTATCTCCTACTCGTATCACCAGCTTTGTATCACGTGTACAGTGTACCTAAACCTTCGTGTGAAACGCGTGCACCAGTTACTGTTGACCACGAACTTGCACGTTCCTCACGCTCAGGCGAGATCTTAGTCTCCTTTTTGCACCCCCACTCCTCCCCCCAACCAAGACTGTTCTCATTAAGCCACACATATTCCCATAGTTTCAAGTTTCTTCTGCCTTGCGCACATTCAAGTACACATCTTTTCATGTTTCCATGTCAGTTATCTGACGTGCAATTTGTTTGCAATGAGCTATCGAGCCTTATCTGGTTTGAATTACGTAACTGCATTAGCAATTTTCTCTCTCGCTGTTAACTTCGATTTTAATCTGATTCCCGTTTATTTGAAATTTCGCTCCACCAGTGGTCACATCCGGCTTATGTGTCTTCTGACTCATTTGCTCTGTTCCCATCCGAGTCCCATGCCTGTTTTCTTGCTCTTTCGAAGAACACCACCCCGCCTCAATCTAATCAAAATTGTTGGATCGCATTCATCGAGGTTCCTTGTGACATTGAACCCTTCCGTAGGTGTTAACGGATTGTTCTTCTCCCTTAGAGATATTGATTGTGTGTGTATGGGGGAGAAACGGTACGGAGCTTTTAATTCAAAACTGTTTCTTTCCGTATTTCTCTGCTCTTTAGGTCAACTCATTCATACTTGGACCCGATGTACATCAGCCCGTGCGCGATTGCACCCTCTTTGTCCGATACCCTCTCCTTTATATGTACATCCTTCATCGGAAACAGATCATGAATTGATGTCACCTGGTTCCTCGCATTCCCAGTTCCATTTCGAAAAATTTAGTGAATATCAAAGTCAGGAATAGGTTTACATATACGGCGATGAAACCGTCAGTAGTATACATGTCGTTACATCACAACGTTCATCTGATTAGTCTTGATAATTTGAAACATGATTTCAAATTGTAAGAAAGGAATAACTGAACTGATTTTGCTCGTTTTAATTACAGTGGATGAACGTTTGTCGCGTGTTAAATGTTGCAGGTAGTCCTCATACGTCATAACTGACGTTCCTCCGTGGGTGACGGTATTTCTTCAACCCACGGATTGAAAAAAACATTTTCAGAACTAAGAACAGAGTACGCATTAAAGCAACTATTTCCCGAAATAAACTTGAGCAAAGCACACGACACTGCAAGCGAGCATGCTTTAACTCCGGAATCATTTCGCTGCATCTCAGCTGGTGCTTACTGCAGAATACAAATCAGTATACATATATCACAGATGTTGATAATCTAACGTGGTATCAATTCACTCTTTCGCTTACGTGGTTACCAGCGCAATGCCAGACTGATGTAGACCTCCTTTTGCTGAAGAAGCAGGGGCTTTCGGCGCTTGATTGCTATGACCTCAGCAGCCGTCCATTCGAGGTTTTGTAAACAAGCCGGAAAAAGGTTCCACTGTCGGCTTGGTGGCCAGTTTGCAGCAGTTGGCTAGCAATTGAAGCCGCCGGTGTTCCGTGCGGCTGACTTGATGGGCTGGTTGTTTGTGTAGTTCTCAATCTCATCCGTTCGCGTTCGACTCATGCTGGGATATGTTTTGTCACTCGGGTGCACAATTGCCCCTCTGTTCTGCCCACGTAGGTGTCTCCGCACCCACATTGAAATTCATAGATTACGCGTGATTTGGCGGACAGAGGGAGTGGTGATTTTACCAAGGGCTTCGGAATTTGGGTTTTGGTGATGTGAGCTTTAGAGTTTCCGTGAGCCGAATTAGCTCACTCTCCACATTATCCGAAGTAGACAACCTCCTGGCTCGATGAAACAGGATACGCACGAGACCTCGTTTGTCATGGATTGGAGAAAAACTCCCAAAGTGCATACACATGCCGGTCCACGTTGATTTTCGATGCACGGACCTCGAGAGAGTTCCGTCTGGTCTTCGCCCTGTAAAAATACGCATTGCTGGGACGAATACTGTTTACTTTTCATTTAATCCGTCGAAAAAGCCGGCCTGAGACATCATACACCGGCAATGCGTCACAATTAAGCTGCAGAACAAGCCCATCCAGTGGCACGCATAATACATTCCTAGCCACTGTGATCTATGAAGGCTAGCAGCATTACCTGACCGTGATAACTTAATATCCTTCATCTGCCCTTGGCATTGATGATCCGATTGCCTCTATACACGCGACGTAACGAGTGGTGTTCGTACACTGACAGTCTGTATTCATTTTCCTCTCGTAACTGCCGATTCTCTGCATCGTGTGGCATGGACCGAGGAAGGAGGAGTGGATGGAGGAAACATGGACGACCACTGTGCGTACGTATGTGTATGTGTACACTTAATTGTTGGGAAGTTTTCCCCCTGATTTACCTGATCCTGAATGATAACATAACTTGCCGTGGGAAAGGCAGTCTATCGTTGACGCGTTTACTGACTGCTCCTAATTCTCTCACTCTCAGTAAAATCAACAAGTAGTTATAATTGAACTCCATTGACCGGTTTCATGCTTGATAGAGTAAATTATCATCAAACCAACCAATAAAGTTCAAACTCCTCTACCTATGGAGAAATTGGATCATCATTTGGTGTTCCCGATCTGAACGAATAAAAGGCTATCAGTTTGATCAAAATACCTTACCAGATAATCGTTGCCGCAACAGGTTTGTGTGGTGACCGGGCGAAGTTTCGTTTTAATTTTAACAAGTCATGGTAGAATATTTTGCACACGCCACCACCAAAACTTTGCCTGAGTTAGTTGCAAAAGCCCAAGACTCACCGCTTCGTGAAAATACCATCACAAGCATGTTTATCGACTGTTTACCATTTTTATTCTACGTCACTATCTAATGGACATGTTTGGGAGTGATTCGTAGAACCAGCTGTCTTGAATGAGTCTACTCGAAGATTGTTTTGACGTCTCAGGATTTATTCCATGAATTACATAAGATCGCTCTCAACAAATTTGACTGAAAGGGAGATTTTCGATGACTGTACAATAATTACTGCCAAAATTCTTGGGCAAGATTCGTGAAAACACATGAGCGATCTGGCGGTTATTGTGATCTCTTTCACACATGTCTGAGTTCAGACTGTGTGCCAAACAAATCACAGCACAATTTATAAAAAAGAAACAGATCCATGGTTTACTCGTGGGCGCGATACTCCCAGCTTGCCCCCGGCCAAGGCAGGTTAACTTTCTTAGGGAATCCATAACCGGGCCCTTCGGCTAGCCAAAGCCCGACCTGCAAGGCAGCGGAGCGGTGTATAAAAATCGCAGTCCATTTGGGGCTATCGCCCAGTCCATCTGATCAGACACCCTTTGGACGGGGTTAAACGTCCAAGGTGCCCGAACCGGTGACCCTCGATTGATCATAAGAGTGAAGTGACTTGATGGGAGCGGTTACCGTGTCATTCTAATATCCACAACTGCTGCAGCAGTTTAGCCAGTGTTGCTGTACTGTGCAGGGACTTAGCCACTACGGGAACAGGATAAAAATAGATTGTTGGTATTCGAACACCGCTGACTACGTCGCATTGCACGAGTCTGGTGGGTAACCGGACGAGCAATGAAAGGTTGGGCGTAGAGTTTTAGGCTGTCGCGGTCGTCCACTAGAGCAAATGATCGACCTCCATAGATTACGTTGGTTAGGGCATGTGTTACGCTGCCAGCAGATAAGTTGTCACGGCGAGCGATATTTGCCGAGGCAGGTAGCAGTTGGAAAAAGGTCAAGGGTGGTCAAATGAAGACTTGGCACGAGGGTATAAAAACCCTAACCAGGAGACTGAGTCACATAGGTCTCATTGGACTCCTTGGCTGGGAAACCAGAGATCACGGTCACCGATAGTTAGAGGCACTGACGCGATATGGCTGTATGTCACAAACAGTGGTGCTCATGCATCTACTCATTATTCTCTTAACACCAGTCTATATAAATTTGCTACCTTCCGCTTGAATTTGCTTTCAACATTCCAGTCACCATTCTGCTCTTTTATTCAAACGGGCGGCCAAAAGACAGCAACCTAAACCGGCGCATGAAAGTGCATGGTTAATGGTTGTAAAGAGTGAGCTGAACTGTACAATGCAAAATACTTCGCAGTATTCAGAGAGAAGGAATCAGGGGAAATGAGTCTTCCTCTAGTGTGCAAACTCTGAATTTCCCAGGGCGTTTCGTCACCCGAAATTTTTATTTTATTTTTATAGCCACCACTTAGAAATCTGGATTAGCATTATACACTATCGCCTACCATCAGATTGCATCTTTACTAACTCCACACACATTGAATACCAACCAGCCAATACGCAAGGGAATATATTTGAAGATTTTGTGATGGATTATTTACAACGGCATCTTCTACAGTCAGCAACTAAGGTTAAATAATTGGTTTATTTCACCGCAGGTCCATATTCAATGGTCAGATGCCTAACAGATTAAAAGTAGAGAAAAAGATTCAATCGAATACAGTTACGGTGTTAACCTAGTACTGTGGACAAATCACGCAATTACGGTCCGTGTGACAGAAACGAGGGACATAAGGAACTATAGATGTGTTTTCTGTTTCTCCACATACTTGGAGCGAGTGCAAAAAGTGGAGGAACACATAAAATGAGGATCTGAAAGGCTGACGGGGATCAGAACTTATCTTATGAACGTGCTTATTATAGGCTTTGATGTTGCAGACATTGTCAGTTCAGGGTAAACCAAAACACGTCTGAGCTAACTGGGTGTCAAGTAATCCTTTTGTAATAAACCAGGACAGATTACAATAGAAACAATGCCAGTGTAGCAAAATGCACACAAGTTTAAACAGTTTTCTCAAGCCCTTAGACCAAGCGAAGAAACGGTTAAGAATAACGACAAACTAATGAACTCATATGAGCCCGTATCAACAGATTTTTTCGGAGTCCTCTGTGTCTTGAAGGTCGTACTGCAAACTACCTGTTTACTCTCGCCCGCAGGACTGTCGCTTGCCCCGGGTGGTCACAATTTCTTCGTTGAGCGTATAATGCTTCCAAATGTGTCCATGTTCCCTTCGGCCTTAAATCTGGCTCCCGCTATCAAGCCAACTTAAATGATGTAACGGATCTATTAGTTACCAGTCACAGCATTTCCAAAGCTGACTCCGTTAAATACCTCCGAGTAGTTCTATCCCACAATCTCTCTTGGATCTTACATGTAGAGAGCGTTTACATTAACATTCATAAACTTCCTTTTTATGCCTTCAGGCTTGGGAGCTTGCCGTTCCCCCAAGCGTAATTTATTTATTTATTTATTCATTTTTATCCCTCACTATCATCTTCCTGCTTGCAGTTTGCTGTCCTTTTTTATTTAACCTATTCACACTCGGATGCCACTGTATTATCGTGAAAAAATCCTTCGAAGTCATCTTTGACTTGACTGGATTCAACTTATATTCCACATACCTCGGTCTTCTCACTTGGCCAAAGCAATAATCGCATTCCTCTAAATCGTTGCTGGCGCCGTCTGGGGTAATTTGCTTTTGTTTGCTGTCTAATGTGTGTAAGTTAATAAATGATGACGAACAAGTCAAGAAAATGGCGGCACGGTTCATTCCTGAGGAAACAAATAAAATATAAACACATTTAGATGGAACACAATTTGGCGAAACGATTGTTTTTTAGTCAGCCATTCTCAAGCCGTTTGCAGATTAAATAGGTTACACTAGAATACAGATCACACATAGTTACACCCAACAACAATCATGGGTATGAGGTTGACATGGTCAACTTACTTTTGTCATTTGATTGGTCTAACTAGGTAACAGCCTCATGTTCACTGGACGGAGGAATCAATCAGGCCTGATCGATCACGGGTCGTGCAAGTTGGACCAAACGCTTTTGGGCGCAGAGGTCAGAGGTCAACTTTCTTATCCCGATCGCTTCGGCTGTTGCTAGTGTGCAGTTGATCACCCTTGCATCTGGAGTGGGGGACACGATAAGCAACTTTGACAGAGAGATCTGAATTTATTTGATGCCCAGTGTCGACTAAGTGGGCTGGGAAGGAGCTGTTTATTGATCCGCGTGGGTGATGCTCTTCGATCCAGTTAGATAGCTGTCGTGCCGTTCGACCAACGTAAGATGCGCCACAAACGCATCTGAAAAACCATACAGACATGGATGAGGTCAGCCTCGACAGTTTATGCTTCTTTTGAATGTGGATCATAGGAGAACATCGAAAAACGTAAACGACTTGGGAATGAATTGCTGAAAAACAATTGTTTCGATAAATTGTGCCCGTTCTAAATGCTGAGATGGATATCATTCAGACATTTAGCTTTTGATTGATTTGATTGACTATCCGTCGGACTTCACCTTCACGCACAGTCCTCACTTCATCGGTTCAGCCATACACTTGGAAGCACTAGACTCGAGTGATTCTCTTTTTAGAGCTCATCAGTAGTGCATATCCACCGTCCCATCTGGGCTTTGAACTCTGGTCAGCATTTCCGCGCAGGCTAGGGCTGATTTGCCCACGAACCTACCAGGTTCGATTGATTATTCGCATTTAACTCACAGTTACTCGTGAGTAGTGTGTGTGGATAACTGATATTGATCGATTTGACTTACTATCCTTCGGACTTCACGTTCACGAACAATCCTCACTTCATCGATTCAACTATACACTCGGAAGCACTAGACGCCATTTTCGCTCTTATTAGAGTTCATCAGTAGTGTTTGTCTACTGTCCCACACCATTACTCACAAATAACTGTGAGTTAAATGCGACATTTAGATTTGTTCCGAGAAAGGACTATTAGACAACGAGCTGAACAGTGGGGAGGATAGATTTATCGGGATGAGCAAAAATAAAATCATCAGCAACGAGCCATTGCAGGCAAGCAGTGTGACCAAGTAGGCGAAAAGGAGCAAGGAGACAAAAAGGTATTCTAAAGAACCCTTACTACGGAAGTGAAGTTTGAGATTTGGCTAAGTTAGCGTGTGAACTCGCTCAGACACGAAAAATAATCATTTAGGGGGGCGATGGTATTGGAGCAGTCAGATGTTCTGTAAGTATGAAAGGAATCTGATATCTGTCAACACATCCGAATTCCCCGCAGTAGTTCAGAAGCATTCTTAGATCTCTACAATTATTACCAAGAGGTGACCGAATGTAATTCAATTAGGAAGCTAAAGCATCAATTGCGAACTGTCTAGGAACAAAGGGAAATTGAACGCAATCGTTTAGGCTCAACTGGGGAGATAATTTGACAAGTGGTATCTTCTCAAATACATTCAAGGTCGACGAAGTACAGGGTATCAGAGCCCTTGGGAATTGGCATAATTCTGGTTGGTCTCCTCCAATCTTGTTTTGATGTAGACAAAGAGAACCGTTAAAGATTTCGGACAGGGTTATGGCGTATTCCTCTAACACAGTAGGTTGTAATTTATCTAACCCGCCTGTTTTATGGGAGCGTAATGACCGGAATTCTTTGCGTACTTCTGTAGGATTAGTTACACAGGGAAAGGTGTATGGCACCGGAGTACCTTTCGTCTTCGAGGAGACCTGTGGTTAGCTATTCTGACTAGGCTGAAATTCATATCATCAGTGGGTGAAGAGCACCCATTAACAAACTGTCTAAGCATTCTCCGTGTTCCTCGTCAGCCTCCGTCCAAAAGAATATATTGGGTGTACCTGTGTTTTGGTTAGTTTTTTCTAAGTCTTCAATTGCTAGTATCCATTAGCTTTAAACGCACGTTTCAAGTGCAGGCAGGACGTAGACAGTCCCGGGACAGAAAACGTCTGCGTATTAATGGATTTGTCTGTGGGCACGTTTATCACCATAGCTCATGATTTACACTGCCAGCAAGATGTTTGAGATTATTAAAACTGAAATCCTTAGAGTAATCTTGATGGTGAAATAATCCGAGGGTCCAGCAGGAGAAAGATAGGGGGCGGATAACATGATAGGTTTTGCACAAAATTAACTGATCGATTGTGACATTTTTTCAATAGGGAAGGTTTTCAAGTTTGAAAAATGAAGTATGGTTGAAAGCGGTATAAAAGTGCTGAAAATCACCCCATAAAGTGAAAGATGCAAAACTCGAAAAATTCGCCTGAGTGATGGTTAGAGGAGCTGCAAACATTTGAAAGTATAAGCAACCAGTAGCTGTTTCGGTATATAAGTTTGCATCCAAGAATTGTGGTGATAATGAGGAGAACAGTGTGATGAAAAAGGATAACAAAGTTGACACCCATTATTAGATCCTTATAGGAGTGTAGAGGAGTGTACTTAATATAGGAATGTTTGGATTAGCCACAACGAAAGAAAATCAAAAAAAAAAAAACAATTTTCGGTTGACACCCAGTAATCTCAATACTTCGTAATACTCCCTCCATTCCTATGCGCTGGGATGTGTCAACTGACGTGGTAAGCAGTGACGTCATCACGCACGCTAGACCATCTCATCAGCTATGGATGATGATTTTGCATGACACATTGCGGTCCTGCCTCAGAACGTTGTGGTATAAACTTGGTTTGTAAGGCGGTAGGTGAAACCCATTGAACACAGTGTTTTAAACTTCTACAGTAAAGTGCATGGATGATACTAATAAATATTGTTCTTCGGTGTTCTTCGGTGCCTGTATTGTGACCATGTGACACCCTGGTTGGTACCTAATGCTGGTCCCAATTGTTGACGGGATTCTCGAGATATGTTAAAAAAAAATGTCCTTTTACTTCCTTTTTCTATTCATTGAATATGCAAATGTACAGTCAACTTTCGGAAGGGGGCTGCGGCCATACAAAGGCTGCCGAGGGAAAATACAGATATAAGGAAGACGGGCGG
>UZAN01046193.1:3163-14647 GCA_900618425.1 Echinostoma caproni
ATGTCCACGACACAGAGCCTGTCAGTCAGTCTAACAGCCACATTCTACTTTGCTTACAGTTCCTGTCCCAGGAAGGTCGGAAGTGGAAAACACAACATGGACATGTGAGTTGTACGATGTAAGTAGATTGTACACCACGGGTAGTCAACAAAATGCTATATTGACTGAGATCAGTGAGTTGTGCGGATGGGTGACTAAATTGACCATGGATCCAACCCCTCACCCGGTTGAGGGTGACGGTGGTGGTGATAAGTTGAATGCGAAGTTGTTTAGAGAAGAAAATGTGCACATACATACACAAACTGCCGTTCAAAATGCTTTCGAACTTCCTCGGTTTTATTGTGAATGTTATTTAACTTTGAGATATCTTTTGATTGGAAGTTGATTGCTATCTCATAACAGTTTTTGGATAACCGGGGTCCATACTTAGACGCAGCATCACCTTGGAAACCCATACGACGGAATGTTTTAAACACAATTACATCAGTGGCATGACGAACGAGTGAGAGCAATGAAAGGAACGTAAGTGCACCTTTCTCACCCCGCTGCCTATCCTATGCGGAACAGGAAGTAGAAAAATGTGGATCGAATATTTTCTGGTCACAAAATTCGGCCACTCCCATTCAAAGGAGATAATGAGTAACGAAAAGAGCCAACCGCCGATGATTTAACAGGTCAAACGTAGGGCTACCAAATTTTCATGAAATTCAAGTTCAGTTTCACCCAATATACCCATTGATCACGCACTTTTGTGTGGCAGTTGTGGTTGTTGTCTTTCTTTTGCACAGTCAAATGAAGGAGCAGATGAAAGATTGGAGTGCTGAGAGTAGTGTCAAGGTGAAAAAGAGAATGTGAGCAAACCAAGGTTGCAAGGACATCGAGTAGATGATGAACGAGCACCACGCTATTTCACCAAACTAACTACTATTTCTTTTGCACAAACTAAAACCGAGTACATAATTAGGACATTCCAGCCATATCAAGAGGACAAAGATCGCCTCCCAACCCGAATGTGCTGGTATATCCCCAAATGCCTAGGTTCTACCACACGTGACATGTTAGACTCCGCTCCTCGGGTCAACAACAATGCAGGTTCGTCCCGATTCATTTCCTGACCACGTAGACAACAGATGTCGGATTTCATTGAAACGGTAAATAACACACCAGTGTGAAAACGGAATTGTCTACGAAAAAACATTTGCGATACAACGCACGTCACTCTGGTAGCTTGGACGGTGATCACATATCACAGTCCTGTCAACCTATTATACACATCATCCAGTCATTCAATGACACGAAATCCAATGTTTCCTTCTAAAACATACACCGGTCCCGTTCAGTTTACTGAAACTGTTCACAGTGTTGTCATTCGTTGTACCAATCAGCTCCAGATTACGCGAACTGGAAACCGGAATTTTCATGCACACGGTTCAGCCTGTGGAACTTGCTTACCGGTTTTCACTGATTCTCTTTGATATGTACCTTATCTGTCACGTAATGCTGTGAAATGACGATTGACAGTTGACTGAGGAGCACTCGGAATCAATGGCTAAAATCAAATTTGTCCGTAAAAAAATAGTGGATTGTCAGCCCATTTGTATTTCCCATTATTCCAAACTGAAAATAATTGGCCCGGGTGAAGTACAGAACACAGATGTTGAAGAGCCGTACTTCAAATAACGAGTCGTTCATTAAATCAAGTGATCGCCGCGAGACAGAGTCAAGGTTTCAAAAGGCAATTAAATAGGATTTTGTCACACCATTCAAACATCGAATATAACTTCATCGAAACAAAAGCCGGATGAATCAAGTTACTTACCTTTTCTTTGGTTAAATCGGCCACAATCCTCGGGGGTGGACCCGGTTCCTTTACCATGAGGCGTTTACCTAAATACATGCCATCCATGTCTGATAAACGGGTCAACAGTGGTTTCAAATAGTGTTCAAACACCCAAACGTCGACTTCTTGCAAACACAGAATATCCGCTTTGTACAGGAGCAGTTCTCGAAGAATGAGCGGTAAGCGATACCGTATGTTCAAGCATTCGATCGGACACTGTCGAAAGATATGGGTACGCGCGATAGCAGTGCTCGCATACACATCCGCTAGCAGATTGTAACTGACAACACGAAACCGATGAGTATTCTGGACGTGATAGGTTGCGGAAGTCGTCTCATCACAATCGAATTTCACCCTATGGTGGCAAAATATAACAGGATTATTGACAAAAGTGGCTACGAGAAATATAAATATCTTTGTAGTTATATGGATCTCAATGAAACTGAACAGTGACGAAAGTCTCGTCCCCATAAGTAGGGATTCTCCTCCCAAGTTGAGCGCAAAACGTACTGAAAACACTAGACGGTTATGCGATAAGTACTTCACCGAACTGACCACTTCCATATCTAGATCTTCGTGAAGAGTTTAAAGAGGATCCAACAGATGTTCCGTTCAGTTCAGTTCTTACAACCATTACCCATGCACTTTCGTGCGCCGGTTTTGGTTGTTCATTTGGATAAAACAGCAGAATGATGTCTGCGACACCCAACCATATTGTGTCAGTGCCTCTAATCATCGGTGACCGTGATCTCTGAGCCCACAGCCCGGGGAGCCTAACGGAACCTATGTGAGCCAGTCTCCTGGTCAAGGCTTTCATACCCTCGTGCCAGGTCTTACTGTGACTGCCCAGGATCTTTATCCAACCTCTACCTGCCAGGGCAAACATCGCTCGCCGTGGTGACCTATCTGGTGACATGCGCAACACATGTCCAAAACTGCGTAATCTATGGAGGTCGACCATTTGCGCCAGTGGACGACCTCGATTACCCAAAACCCTACACATAACCTCAGCATTACTCGTCGGGTTTCCCTTCAGACTGGTGCAATGCGACGTAGACAGTCGTTTTCGAACACCGATAATCTATTTTTATCCTGTTCCTGTAGTGGTCAAGTCTCTGCACCGCAGGGTAGAACTGGCCGAACTACTGCAGCATATACTCGACCCTTCACAGACAGCCGGATGTCGCGATGTCTGAAGTTGGCAAATGCCAACCGAGCTTTTTGTGTGCGCGCCGACACTTCATTTGCGGTGCGTTTCGGTGGAGTATTATGCCTGCGCTGGTAAACTGGTCTTTATATTTGGATGTAAATTGCACCTATTTGTTCCCCGTCATTTGCGCCATTTTGACTTGCGGCTCGACAAAGCAAGTCTGCGTACCAGCGGCCACAAACCAGGAAACTGCATGACAGACCGAATGAACCAGGTTGGGGGAAACCAAGGCTCAGAATCCCAGGGGCGAAACAGCATACGGCACACAAAGGCAGTTACATGTTGGTGAACGGACTTGATCTTCTACGGAATGAATGTTTGTTAAGGAATAAATGGATCCGATTTTCTATTTCTCCTCATCCCCGTTTTCTCGGATGAACAACAACCCCCGGGTGAATCTGACTTTATGTGGTCTGTTTCGTACACATCGTCATATCGCCTGCATAAAATTGCGGATACTACCTGAATGCTACGGACCATCATACAGTCTCATCCCAAACAGTTGATCTGCTCACTATTTTGATTCATGGCCTTACACACCGTGTGTATCACTGTGGGGACCGAAATCCGGCGCCAGTAGCAGTTTCGCATATTTACATTGGTCAGAATGCGACGATAGGTGCAGAATTCTGGATCGCTGGTATTTGAAAGAAACTGAACTAGGATTCTAACTGGGGAATCTGCTGATAAGTTCTATGAAGGAGTACATGAGACTTAGTTAACTTGCACTAGCATGTTCAAACTCGAGCAAAATCCATGTATTTGTAGATGAAAGGTAAAAACTAAAATGAAAACATGCAGATTGCGATATATATATATATATATATATAGTGTGTGTGTGTGTGTGTGTGTGTGGTGAGTGGCAACAAACGCTAAAACGACCTTGTGCTTCCAGAAAACGTTTTTGGAGTCTTTCATATACTACTAGTTGCAGTTATCAACGAAGCATTGTATTGACCACCACGAGCAACGGAACAGCTGCGCACACATGGAACCAGCGCCATCGACAACGAGAGATAGAGATGAGAGAATGCGTGCCCTTATTGCGTCAGTTCACGCGTGTGCGTGTCTGTACGCTTTATTCCTGTATTGAAACACTGGGTGATATTTAAAGTGTGTCGAGTGTTAGTGGAAAAGGACGTGACAGAAGTTTCTTGTTGCCGCCTAGTTGGGACGTAGCCACGGGCGCACAGGCTCGCATGCGCAAGCGCGTGTGTTACTTTGTACTGAGAGAAAAGAACACCACGAAGGACCACGAAAAACGAACACCTGAGAAGGGATATTCGGGCGGCGAGAGTGAGACAATGCAGACCGAAAAGGTCGTTATTCATCTGTTCACTCGCACAATACAATGAAAACGTGAAAAAGTTCTATGGAAGGGGACATTTAAATGAACGGTAATGAGAATTTATGGTGAAGAAAAACCGAAACCAAAGCTAAACAGAAAAGAGTGTGCTGAGATAGGTCTAAAAACAAACATTCGCTCGCTGTTCAGTGACAAACACAAACGGTGGATTGCTTTCAATTCAACAATGTCTGATTAACAAAATGCTCAGTAGATTTCGGCAAAACGGTAGGCAATTTAATAGGAGCGTAACACAGACCGGCTGAACAGTGAAAAACGTGTATAAACATAGGACAAATGCATTTTATAATCGCGAGTACAAAATTTGTGGATGATTTATTTCGGAGGATATATAACGGTCGCATTTCAAGCGAAGATTACTAGCTTCGCCTGCAAATGAAAACCTGTAATATTTATTTGTTGAAAGACATCGGAAACCATGGAGAACTGCGGATTGAAAGCTACCTAACCGCCGATATCTCAAGTGTTCACCAGAGAAATAAGCATAAACGTGTGCAGTTTGATTTGAGAACCGAAGTCAAACGTGTAGTACAAAACCGTACAGTCAAAGCTTACACATGACACCTGGTGAATTCATCTTCATCATCACCATTGTACAGCGTAATACAGTGAGGCGAACTTCACTGCTCCCTGCCAAACTCATATTATATACAAGGCAAATGAGAATGTGTAAGGAGGATAGACTATGGGCCCATTTTGAGGGGCTCGAGAAAACAAAGCGAACCTCTATGGTCAATACACGGAGAGCACAGTCCAACTTTGCATACACAAGTTTTCGAGCATTCTGGTCTGATAAGAAGTGACAGCAATGCAGTCGGTTTGCTACCATGACCTTCATTGTCTCCAACCATACGGTTAGGGAGTAATTGGACCCCAACCCGGAAGTCGAGAGACACCTACTCTTGACAAAATATTGAAAATCGGTTCACGGAGCTCGGGTGAACTGAATTTAATTTCGCCTGTTCGCCGAGTTTGGCAATTTGTTTGCAAACGTTTAATCATCAGCCGATGTGACATCATCAGTGCTTGTGAAGTGGCTCTGTGCATTCCTTCATGCCTCATCTCCACGTCATCTGCTGGCCTCCACGTGACTTTCTCCAGTCCGCAACAGCCACTGCGAATAAGGTGCGCTGCGGTAGGCGACCGTCGGACATACGCACAACGTGTCCTAACCAACGAAGTATATTGAGCTCAATTCGATGAGCTAACGATACATTGCTAAACACCCGTGACATGCTTCTACTCTAATGCATACACAAACAAACTTTTAGTAGCAGTTTATTTTATCATAAAATAATTTAATTATCACTCTTTTTGCGACCATTGTTAGATTATATTGTCTGTAGATATTTGTCTACTCTGTCCATCTGTTTTAATCCGATTATATTATATTTCACATTTTTCTGCGTTCAAACCGCGGATCAAGCAAATCACGGTACAATAATATAAAATGCTTATCGATGGCTCACACCTGGTTGNAGTGCTTGTGAAGTGGCTCTGTGCATTCCTTCATGCCTCATCTCCACGTCATCTGCTGGCCTCCACGTGACTTTCTCCAGTCCGCAACAGCCACTGCGAATAAGGTGCGCTGCGGTAGGCGACCGTCGGACATACGCACAACGTGTCCTAACCAACGAAGTATATTGAGCTCAATTCGATGAGATAACGAGTTCTTGTTCGATGTATTCCCAAACACTCGACGACTTACTTCGAAGTTACTAACCCGCTCACTCCATCACACTTGAGCCAGACTACGTAAGCATCGATTGTTGAAAACCACTAGGCACCGGATTTCTTCTACCCGTAAGGTCTCACAACCGTAAAGCAGAACTGATTGTACAGTAACGCAGTATACGAGAACTTTCAAATTAAGTGAAACGTCACACCGTCGCCACAGGTGTTTTAGTCCTTTGTATGCTGCTCGAGTCTTGGAAAAGCCAATGGTTATCTCATGTGATGCCCTAGCGTCGTTGGTCACGGAGCTACTCAAGAACGAGAAGCAGCCAACTTCAGCCAATTTCTGCCCTTCTAGTTTCAGGTGTAAAGCGCATGCCGAACGGATCAATAGAACTTGCTAGTCTATCAAGTGTATTTTGTGCATCCGCCATACATTCGAACAGGCAAACGATGCCGTCAGCGTACTCCAAATCGCACAGTTTCTCATTCAATATCAACATTTTGGAGACCACTTAGTGCGCTGTCCATGGTACTGGATAGAAACAGATGGTGATCTGCACAGAACTCACGAGGCCGGTGGCCGTTATCAGTTGTTTGGCAAGATATCGCACAACCACCGCCTAGGTCAGCTTCCGATGCGCTCAATTTTCCAACCTGTGCCTTAAAATCACCTGCGAGCACTACTATATTCGAGCTTTGGCTCAACCAACTGAGTTCGTCGAGCTTATCACAAAACTCGTCTTTTTGTGATGTTGCTTCCCTTTCGGACGATGATATACACTTGGAACCGCATCGCCTATAAGCGACTGTTGACGAGGAATCATTCGGTTGTATAATTGTATAATTGAGTACAATGCCTAGGCCAAGCTGGTCTACTGAACGGTTTCGTTAATTCCTGGTGTGCAGCAGTAGTAGTAGTAGTAGTAGAAGGCAAATCCAGGGCACCAAAGTGGATTATAGTACTAGGATCCTGGATTCGCGTCTCCGATACGCAGAAGATATCAACCAAAAGAACCCCGTTGTACGCGCCAGACACGCTGGTTGACCCACCTGCATCAGGGTCCTTAGATTGAAAGCCCTCAGATTCAGTGAGTGACGAGGCTTGAGAATTTGCAATGAATTTAGAGTACGGTTAGCTTGTCCAGTCACTAAGCACGAGAACGATTAGGGTTCTCGTCCAAAACCTTTAGTTCTAATAAGAACCTGACCGCAAGGCAGCAGGTAAAGAGAAGCAAAAGCCCGTTTACTTGAAAAGATTACTCCTCTACCTGGAGGATCAGATTACCGAACTTAATCTGGTCTTTACCCTCTGACCTTGGAGGCGTGATAAGAACTACTGTCCTGATAAAAGCTCGTTGGGTCATAGAGGTGCACAAGCCTTCACACCACATCAAGGTGCAATATCTTTGAGACGGTGAATTCGACTTGCAAAAGTCCGTGTGAAGTAATCAAGAACCAATGAAAACAAACTGTAAATAAAGTTACAAGAAATTCAGCACTTGTCCATTACGTAACATGTGCATCCGAGAAATGTGCTCTGTACTCTAAAGAGCGATTGCATTTTACTTCCCGATTTCGTGATTAAAGAGTGAAGAATAAACCATTCCTGACTGCTTGGGCAGAAAAAAACCCACAATTGTCTATCTATCAGTCAGTAGCCTGCGGAATCATGATCAGAATACGGAAATCCAAGGGAGATAGCGTTTTTCGCTACATTATATCAAGTGCGCTTTGTGTATTCTTCACGGACTTAAGCAAACAGTACACCAGATCGTTCAGCTATCCTTCAGCAGCTAATTCAATAATAACATCCTGCGGAATGGTGTCAAATTATTGTCTATGATGAAATTCAACGGCACTGACGAAAAGGCCCACATACACGCATATACACACGACGAACCGAACTTTTGATTTCGGATCAGCCACTGGGCTTCGTTACCACAAGAATACAATAGAAAGACAATGTACTCGACTATATTTAGATCCATAACTCCATCATGATTTTTATCAACTGAGGCACCAATTCAAATGGCACAAGTCTACATGAAAGCCTCAGAGTTTTTATTTGATCTCAAGCCTCTGATTTTCTTGTTTTGTGAAAGACCGTGTTGGGTTGGAGGTAAACTAAATATCACGTCACCTTAGTGTTGAGATTCTCAACGACCACTGGTCATAATCGAGTCAATCTATCAATTCGATTCCGATTTGGGACTGAAAAGCGAAAGTATTCCAACGCAAAACAGTTGCGCATCTTTGTCGGGGCGTAGATCACTAACAGTTGGTGAGTAGTGCTGCACCAAACGATATTCACTGTGCTCTGTTGAGGTCAGACGTGCCAGAGACACTGGACAATAGTTTTGTTCTGGTTGGAACTCCGCGTCATTCTGAGTACGTACCATCCGAGCCGAAGATACTAGAGGTTCCGTGCTTGATTGGATTAGAGCGGCTACCACCCTGTAACCCTCCTCCCAATGTTGTCAAAAGTCATGGAGTCTATAGTAGCAGATTCCCTGATGGAACACCTAGAGAAGCACAACGTTCTGCCACCGAATCAATATGGATTCCGACAGAAGCGATCCTATGCTACAAATCTGCTTATCGCACGAGAAGAATGGACAGTGACGGCGACGCGGTAGATGTCATTTATCTAGACTTCTCAAAAGCGTTTGATCGGGTGAACCACGGCATTCTACTGCGGTAAATCTATAATCACAGTATTCGGGGCTTCATGCTTGGTTGGATCGAAGCATTTCTCCTACACCGGACCCTATCGGTTAGTGTTTCTGATTTGTTTTCCGGTCCTATGGACGTTACCCGTGGGGTTCCACAAGGATCTGTGCTTAGCCCGCGACTTTTCCTGACCTTCATAAACGACCTACCGAAGGCTCTGGGGCCGAAACCATTACCGTTTGCAGATGACGCCAAAATTTGGAATACATCGATGCAACCAGCGGGCTTGCTGGCACTCCAGGAAACGCTGAAAGCAGCTCATCTATGGTCTGTTATGAACGATATTGAATCCAATGTGTCGAAGTGTAAGGTTCTATCTCTACGATACAAGGGGCGATTTTCGTTTTTTCTCGGAAATGCCACACGCCTCAAGTGAGAAGGACCTGGGCATCATCATCCAAGAAAACTTAAACTGCTCACTCAACTGCGACAAGGTGTCGAGGCAGCTATGAAGAACGTCGGTTTGCTTAGGCCGATTTGAGTCAGCGCTTTTCCCCCGTCTACTATCAGCATACATTCGCCCACTCACAGAGTACGCTACCCAGACATGGAAGCCATGGCTACAACATGATTGCAAAATGCTGGAGCGTCCACAAAGGATGGCCACCAAAATCGTTATTCATGCGCAGAGAGACTGAAGTCGCTGGGGCTGTACTCCAATCAAAGGAGAAATGATTATGGTTTACCAAATAATGCAAAATCCAAGCATCCATGTGGCTTGCAGCTAAAATTATCACCCAACGCTCATATCCACGGACATACGTTCAAACTAGTGGTCTCAAAATGCCGATTGGAATGCCGGTGTCAGTCATTCGCAGTCGGAGTGTGTTCCATCTGGAACTCTCTCCCACCCTGTGTCGTCTGCGTACCAAGCATTGAATCTTTCAAACTGAGACTCGATCAAACATTAGCAGATCTTACATTCCAACATAAGTGAAGTTGAGTGCAGCAGTGGAAGAATCCCATATCATATAACATTTTACACAAGGAATTGTATGTATCACTGTCTTTTAACCACAGCTGGAATGTATGGGACGAGAAAAGCGTGAGCTTGTAAGTTATGCAGATAAAAAAATTTTGAATCTACTCAATAGCACCGAATTCCAGGAGACTTGATTTTAATATACCAAATATTACAGATCCAAAACCATCCATGTCCTCCGCGGCTCACGTTGTCGCCCCACATGCAACTTAGAAGACATCATTGTAACTTGCTGATTTCACAGTATTGATTGGAATGCCGGCGTCAATCTTTTGCAGTCAGAGTGTGCACCATTTGGAACCATCTTTCATCTCACGTCGTTTGCGCACCAACTGTTTAATTTTTCAAGCGGAGACTTGATGAAACCCTGGCACACCTCACTTTCCTACACAATTAACAAAACCAATCAGTTGAAGACATTATGTGTTATCCCCTACGTGGAACTCTATGTGATATTTATCACTTATGCCGAGAAACGATACACTTGCGTTAATATCCTGTGGGAACAAGAGAAGTATGAGCTTGTAAATAATTCCCGTAATCAAAGGTTGATTTAGAACAAACTCAAGTGTGTACGTTTGTCGATGCCATACACTGCCACCGTCATGATTTCACCGACTGGGAACAGGGAAACATTACACGGAGTAGCGATTGTCGGTCACGTGAACAGCATTCCTGTTTATAACGCCAGAAAAGACAGCACAATGCACTAAAACAAAATCGAGGATATGCTCAGTGGTGCACTTCCGGAATTCGCGGATTGGAAAATTGAGGTAAAACTTATTCATCAAGCAGAGTCAATGCGTCACATGGACTGAAAAAACCTTGTGCGTGGTATTGTGATTTAATGAATCGGATTTCCTAGCATATTTACCGTCTCGGGGGATCTATTAATGGAGCTCATCACAAATTCACGCATGGAATACAGCAATCTTTACTCTGTAGCTAGACTTCAATATGAGAGACTCGGTGGATCGACCATTTGGAACGATGTGACTCCATGCAAGTATGAGTGCAGGCAGGGAGTGAGGAAAGATAGCCTCGGTGGTTGTTCGATCATGTGAATTCCGTTCAACAATGTGTGCACGACCCCGGGGTTCGAGTTGGATCGTGCGATTAATTGTAATTCTGGTTGTAAAAATACGCAAATCCCTTCCCTTTCAAACCGGGAACATCATTGTCTGTCATGCATGGAAGAAATATAGGTGGATATATCAAGTGGACGGTTGAAAGGTCTCCTTGAGGAGACCGGAAAAACAGACCACTCAGGTAGGGTTGATAGCACACACACACACAGGAGCTCGAATCAGCTAAAGAAGATCAGTGTGTCTGTGAGCTACACGGAAGGTACGAGTGTGAGGGAGGAGGGAAGGGCAAAAAAACGAACAGAGCCAAGTACTAATAGATGGGATTCGATTGCCACACGATCGATTCGATGAGGATAGTAAGTGTGAAAAGATTAAAATAAGATAGTGTTCACGACTGATTGGATTGGAGAGCAAGAAAAAAAATACAAGACTATTTATGTCGTCTGAGAGCGCGGTTAGTCCGTGACCGTGATGTCTATCGGTTTCTTGACGTGAGAACAATCTATGTGGTCTCTCTCTCTCTCTCTCTCTCTCTCTCTCTATATATATATATATATATATATATATATATATATATATATATATATATAT
>UZAN01046194.1:2864-18380 GCA_900618425.1 Echinostoma caproni
GCATGGCATGTCAGAGCACGTACCCGCCACAGTTTAGCTGGTGCGTGGCGTCCGCCAACAAAACATCATTAAACCTGTCAACGCACTGCAGCATAATCTTGGGAACAAAAGAAATATGATGAACAATATGATGAATATGATGAACGCCTTCGTTCAACCCTATCGTAACTTCTCCCTGATGCTCCAGTATATCCCGAACTTTCACTGCATCGCCCCATTGAGAGATTGAGATATTCTTCGAAGTATGGATCTAATATCCTAGGTACTTAAGGGTCTATGGAACCTTTGTGTGGCGAAATCCCTTAGCTCACGAGTACCTATAAAAGTGTCCATCAAACTACACACTTCCCTTTCTGGTTCTCCAGAAAGACGACGATTACTTATATACAAACCCCACTGACCCTAAAGGAAGTCATGATTGTGCACAAGACAACGTTTCGTCATTCAGTGCTCACTCCTGACCGCTCAAATTCCCACAAATGCCGGACAAGCGATATTTTCCAACCAAAAACGGGTTAGGTACAATAAAAATTAGAGCCATAATCATCTAGTTGCAGTTGCGCCGCTCCTTCGATGATATACACAGCAATATTTGATGAAATAGTAGGGAAAACCCTCAGGCAGCCTCAGTTTCCAACCAATGTTTTTCTCTCATATCAGTTGATCGGCTGTCATTGATGCATAAACAGACGTATGTGCAGGTCACCCTTTGGAATTCACGGATTTCTTCCAAGAAACCGTCCAGTGATCCGTAGCAATATTTTGCCATTCATTTCCAAACGATCGTATCGTCATGTTGTTTAATGGTTGGAAAGAGCGTGGGGATGATCGTCAACATTGCGTTACGGTACTCATACTTTCCGGACAAAGTCAATTGAGGTTCATTAAAACAAAGTACATTTTAACAAAGGACTCAAACTCAGCCGAAAAAAAGCGTGCTCAATTTAAGCTGTATTTGACATCAATGTTTCTAAAATACATTTAAAAATCGGTTGGTTTTAGAAATTCGAATAGTTGGGATGTCACGCCACCACCATCAACAACCCAGGTAGCACGTCTTCGGCTAATAGCGCTTTAATAGCCAGCTACATGGAGCTACATTGCAGGACATCCCGTTTTGATTTTTTCCGTTTTATGGCGGACAATTATCCCGTCTCTAATTACCTGTTAACCATTTATTTTCACATGGATTCACTATCTCGAAATGGACTTCGGCACATTTTGCACACTGAATAGAGCGCACTTAATTCATGAATTATGGCAACGAAAATACAATTTATTGGATGAATTTAATTATCAAATGAATATTTAAACCGATGAGGGTTATGGAAAATGCGTTTTGAAGGTTAATTACTGTTGAATAACAAAGTTAGCTGATGTAGTTCATAAGTAGCTCTTTGTAGCCCGACGATGCGCTACGCTGTGTTATCTGGGAAATAACCTCCAATTTATGGCCCATCTTCTTCACAGTATGTAAACTGCATTCATGCAGACAATTCTCTTATGTTACCTTGCGTACCCGTTGTATCTGAACTGTATTCTTGTGAGAACACTTCCCATATTTTTATAATGTTGTGCAGTTTTATCTTGTTCCAAACATGCTTCACGGGCTTCGTGAAATATACCGTTATTATTATTATTATTAGTAGTACTATTACTATTACTATTATTATTATGCCTCTGTTTTCGATGGAAAACTGCAAAAGTTGTCAGTTGTTACAATTCATATAATTGACGCAGCTTGGTCCGTTGTTTTACCAACGTGGCGGATCCCACTTGCAGTTTGAGAGAAATTTTCCCGCGAAGTGAATGACCTTATCGCAAAGGGCGTATTGGAGAACGTCGATTAACCAATGGACTGGGTAAGTCAGGTTTTGGTGGCGACGAAAAGGTTTGGAAAGTTGAGAATCGGTATCGACCCGAAGCCGTTAAACAAGGTGACAAGATGGGATCACTTCACTCTACTCATTTGTGACGATATGCTACCGGAATTTGCTAACGCAATATACTTCAAGAAGGTGAATTTGACTTCTACGTTTAGTCATTTAGAGTTGGACGATAGATCAAGCCACCTGACCACTTTTGGCACGCCACTCGGGCGTTATTGTTGAAAAAGACTACCGTTCGGTTCGGAAGTATCAAGTAAAACTTTTCAAAAATAAATCCTTCAAGCAGTGGATGATTTACTCGGTGTATTGCGCGTGACGGATGACATTCTAATTTTTGGTAAAGATGCAGATGAACACAACTGACGGTTTGAAGGTTTTTTACAGCGTTGTGTGCGAGACAGAATCAAGCTGAAATAAGACAAGTTAATGTTTTGTCTGTCAGATGTCAGCTTTCACGGTCACATACTTAAAAGCGACGGAATCAAACCGGAACCGAAAAGGGTGAAAGCAATGTAGAAAGGCCGATACGAAAGACTTATCACGATTCAAAGAAATGATAAACAGTTTCTACCACAACTAGCGTAATTGATGCGCCCATTCCGACGTCAGATACATAAAGTAGAATCGTGTCTTTGGACACAAGAACAAATGGCGTGTTTTGATCGCGTCAAACAACTCATTGTAAAAGCCCCAGTGCTGGCTTACTTTGATCCCAATGCATCTCTGTGCATGTAATGTGACAGCAATCAATTTGGCTTAGGTGCGTGATCCTTCAAAATGGACGTCCAATGGATTACTGGAATGAGACCATAAAGGCCTGTGAACAAAGATGCGCCCAGTTTGAGAAAGAAATGCTAGCGATTGCGTATGCGCTGGATAACTTCAGTGACTGCACATTTGGTCGACTCGGGCGCGTACACTCAGATCACAAACCACTGATCATGACCGCGGATAGACCACTCGTTTGGAGATTATAATTGATACATCTACAGAAATACAATTATGAGCTGCATTACGAACATGTGTGGTGGACACTTAATCGCGAGCCTAAAACGGACAGAAACTAAATTGAAATCCGTATACGTCCCACTGGCGGTGATGCAGCTCAAAGTGTCTCACAGACGAAATGCTACTACTGACTATCCGAGCATGCAAAAACTCAAAGGAGTTAGCACTCGCGGTTGACTAGAAAACATAAAGCCCTTCCGAGATGAATTAACCGTTCAAGATGAACTGATTTTTCGTGGTGGTAGGCTGGTTCTGCCGAAGGCGATTCAACAAGACGTAATGAAATTGATACATTGCTATCATGACGACATCAACGGATTCCTTAGTAGCGCCAGGGAGACATGTTATTAGCAGGGTATGTCAGAACAGATAAATCAGTGGATTACTAAATGTGAAATTTGCAGGCAGTTTGGTCAACGACAAACGAAGGAATCGAGGAATTCGCGTGCAATACCACATAAACCATGACAAATGTAGCGCTGGATATATTTTATCACGGGAAAGACACCTACTTGAAAACTGTGGATTACTATAGTGTCGTTTTAGAAGTCGATTTACGGCGATTCAGCAAATCGGCGGAGATCGTTGATAAACTACGCGTTCATTTTGCACGACACGGAATACCACTTCAGGTGACTTCCGATCGTGGTATCCAACTTCGCAGTACCGAATTACAGAAATTCAGTGAAGGACGGCACTTTGAGCACCACGTTACTAGCCCTCTATCACAGTCATTCCAACGGAAAGACAGAAAGCGCGGTCAAACAGGCAAAGAAGCTTATTGAGAAATGCGTCGCGGATGATAGCGACCCAATCATGGCTCTGCTTGATTTACGG
Source organism: Echinostoma caproni (assembly GCA_900618425.1). Classification (NCBI taxonomy): domain Eukaryota; kingdom Metazoa; phylum Platyhelminthes; class Trematoda; order Plagiorchiida; family Echinostomatidae; genus Echinostoma; species Echinostoma caproni. The sequence continues at coordinate 6,599 of UZAN01046194.1, forward strand.
AACATACCGTCGGCCAAAATGGGAACCAGCCTGAGCCAACGTTTATTTGGCAGACGCACACGCACGGTTCTACCCATTTGCGACGAGTTATTACAGCCACAGAATACGCCATCAATAGTCATACAGTCAAGACTAAAGAAACGCATGGCGTTAAAGAACAGATATTACGACTGCGGCAGTAAACCTCCGTGATCACTCAGATCAAGAGACACTGTGTGGGTAAAACCAATGGAACCAACACTGAGAAGGTGTGGTTGAAGGGAGAAGTGCTATCGCGAGCAACAAAAACTTCGTGCCTAGTAAGCTGTGATCAACAGATAATACGAAGAATTAGAGTTCATTTGAGTAAAATGGAAGTGTGGCGATGAAAAAGAAGAAAATAAAGATCCAAATACTGAGCAGGAGGATATTGAAATCAGCGTACAAAAACCGCAGCAAGAAATAACAAAGACGGGCATAAAAGCGCAATCACCTTCTCGAACATGAAGCGGAGGGATACACCAATCAGGATCATAATGAAAAGCCTTCAAAAGGGAAACGAAATGTTGAAAAGAGTTGTTTGGATTGATCGTTTGTTTTACCGCATCAAATGTATTTCTATGATTAGTCCGTATATGACTTTTGTTTTGCAAATCGGACAATCTGATTGGTTCAAGCTTATATCTAAATACCTGTGAGTCCCTTCCTAAACCAGCTTTGTGTACAGTGTACTTACAAGGAATATCAAGAGCACTTCCTGAATAACTGACTTTTGAAACCCTGATCCATCAACCGGGACTATTTTGAATGCTGACTCCCATTATTTCCGTGGGCCACCACGGCGTGATCCAAAGTTTTGGACCATCAAACCACAGCGAACAATGCACGCACCCTTATCCAAGGCTCATCCTAGCCTTCCAAGAAGGGGGGGGGGGAAACTATGGTGACACAAACTACATCTCATTAAACATGTACCCTAAGTCTCTCGCATCTCGTTGTTTTATCGCATTAAGGCTACTTCTTTGGTCAACGCGTGTTAGCTTTCACTTTCTGCACGCTTGCTCACGCTTCTGCATCTCCGCTTTCGGCTCTGCACGATTATACAATACAACCATCCTCCGTTTCGCGAAGTGTCTCCTTTGGATTCTTTATGAACGCTCGTTTGCGACATAGATGTGTTATCCCGGGGTACCGATAAGCCAGTGCCTACATGAAAACAAACTTCACAGAATATCACGCAAACACCAGATCTCTCCGAGAACACTATAGCAACAGGCAAAACTGTAAGCCAAAGCTTGGACATTGGGCTTGTTAATACTCATTGTCTCCGTGCCTTAACGCAACTTTTCGTTAGCGCGTTCTGCAATACACTTCGGCCCCTACCGCAAGTATTCTGGGTTAGGCATTGGTAATTTGGTTGCTTGCGAGTCACGGGACCCGTTTAGAAGCCAGTTACTACTGGTCGTAATCGGCGTACTTCAGATTGAACTGAAGTTGCTTTGCGGTCGTTCACATAAACCTACCAGAGTCTCATGTGACAAAAATGAGATCGAAAGATCTTTTGGTACAGTGAACATTATCGTGCATCTATTGCCGAGACCAATTAAAACGTCACTTGATGTCTGTCCTGCAACTAACACCACAGAACAGATTTTAAATGAGCTGTAGGCTAAGAACATCAATAAATCATCCGGTCTTGACGGGTTGTCTCCAGGGCTCTTAAAAACATGTGCAAACCACCTCATATCCGAGGGTCTGGTTGATCGGAAGAACTGAGGATTGTGCGTGAAGACTAAGTCTGGAGGAGGGTTAGTACAAAGTAATATCAATTATCTCACACCACGACTCACAACTGTGAGTTAAATGTGAATTTATTGATATACGGCATGACATTCACATCACTCAAAGATCTTAATCATTCAAGTCAAGTCAAGTCAAGTTGAGGAATGGCACTAATTAGGACTTTAGTATTTTTACGGATATATCCCCTTTCTTGATTTTGCGATTCCAATCAGTTTGTCTGTGGTAAGCGCCGTTCTTCTGTGAATCCCCAATGGTTGTCTTATAAATACCGTGCTCTAAACGATTGGATGCAAACAACAAACCATTCATATTTGCTTTTTCTACCAAACAAACACTACAAGTATGACGACAACCTATATTGGCCAAAGTTATTTAGGTTTGTTTGGCGCTTCGATAGAACATAAAAGCGTGAGAGTGATATTAATTGTGCCTCAGACAGGAGTTGATAAAAAAGGCACCCTATGCGGTGAACCTCCAGAAATTGAAATAAGGAAGGAATGCCACTTTGTTAGAATGGTAGGTATTATTCTGTATAATACATTGCGTAAACGAATATCTTCCTTGTTGTAGTCTCCCACCTTGCTCTATAAAAATACCTATATTTAAATGACAATACTGACTCTTAAGGAAAAAAATTGCGCTCGTAATAAGTTTACAGTGCGCTCCGTCCCTACATTTGAGCATAAACTATTTTAGTTTGCAGGTCAGTGGATTTCTGTGCACCTAATTTTCGTTAAAAAATAGCCGCTACTCTCAGGTGAAACGAGTCCAAACAGATGGAAAAAAGATAAAACAGAATTTTGCAAATAGGAGAAGTAATCGGTTGATTTATTTCTTTTTGAACGGAAAGTATCAGGTGTAATGAGGTAAAATAAATACTGCAAGAACTAGTAAATGAAGCACAGGAACAATGCTTCAAGGTTTCCTTTTTCAGGCATCTCACAGTTTCCAGAGGAAAGCAGATTAAAGTGGTTAGTTATTGACTAACCAATGCAAGGAGTGCTGTTCTGCACTGATCTCAAAACCAATTATCTGTTGAATGCAAACTTTAAAAATATTCGAAATGAATGAACAGGAGAGCTTATGCCGAATTACGAAGTAAAAAGCACATAATTGATTTGAATGAAGGTAACATCTATCACACAAATGTCGGTAAAAGGCAAATTGTGCAACGGTTATTACGCTGTTGTGAGTTGCCAATCACAACACTTTCACTCGGACTATGTTTACACACTTCTAAAAACGCGTGGAGATGGAGGTTCTTCTGTTCCACTGTTGCTGGGGCTGAAAATTACAGCATGACGACCACATGCTGAATGTCTGATGACCGTAACATCAAACATTCTTCCCGATTTTCTGATGATTTGCTTGAGACGATCCAGCCAGATATCCTTCTTCACGTTTTCCTCAGTTTGAATAAAAAACAAACCTGTATGAATTGATTCCTGGCGGATGTCTGCGTGCGTAATGCGTAGATCAAGAACTGGCACACCACTGCTCGGTAAACTAAGCTCCGATGATGGAGCAGATGACGAATCAGGGAAGGTGGAGTTACTCATAACGAAACTTTCATGGTTTTGTTTTACACTGGATTCATAAGTGATAAACGACGATAGGTTTGAAGGTTTCTTGTAGCACTGTTCGAACGCACAAGCTGTTCCTGAAAAAGTGAGAAAAGAGGTGCATTAAAGAAATCAAACTTGATTGACGGAAAAAGTATGTTGAATTCTCTAAGTTATAAATCGATTTTTAGAACCAAGGTTGCAAAATGGTCCAAGATATTTCCCTATTTACTATCAAGAACTAGACCGGATAACCTGGAGAAAACCGACAGGATGCAGTTCCATTGCTCAAAAGGCCCATGCATGAACCTTTATCTGCATGTGTAGCTTTAACCGATAAAAGTATCTTTGAAAAATACACAAAAATGCAATTCTTTCATTTATTTTAAAGTACTGATCACAGGGAGTTTTCATTGTAATATATTTTACTCGTACACCTATTTCTCTTCTGCTCTCTTATTTTTTTCTTCTTTCGCACCACATAGAGAGCGTTCGCAAATAAATAACAAGAGTAGTTCTTACAACTGCGGCTGAGATGAGAATTCACACTGTCCCATGTCTTACAGGGATGCGAAGGTGACTTAAATATTATCCACTCGTCTTAGTGTGCTGCTCATTCATCTACTCATGGTCCTTGCAACCTTCTAATCTTGCCTCTACTCTTTCGTCGAAATAGACAACCAAAATAACTGCACAAAAGTGCACAGTTAGTGACTGTTCAAACTGGGTGGGAAATTTATTCCATTCATCCCACAATAATCGGTTGAATTGAAGCACTGCGCGACGCATTCAGAATGCTCCGCAACAAAAACAATACGTAGTTTCTCAAATAAGCCGAGACAATCAACACTCAAAATGATCAGTTCTAAGTCTAGAAACGACCTGAATGACTTATCATCCTCGCATAACTTTGGTATTGAATGTGGTTGGCAAGTGATGTGGTCACAGTCTTTCCACAACAAAGAGCGTATGTTTTATGAGCACATACTATTGATCGATAAAACTGCGGTATACACGTGTAAAAATGCAGCAAAGTAATCTGGAAAATATGTGCAAATCTGTTTTAGCTTCCATTTTTAAATTTAATTTGAGGCTAAGTTGTCAAAACCATCCATCGTGTCGACGACCGAAGTTACCTTTGTTTATCCTATGGATGATTGCCGAAGCGTCTGCCGAAGCTGGTCTAGGCTTTTTGGGATTGATCTTGGTCTTGTTAGAGGCGTATTTTTCACAAATTTGTGTCAACAATGTGAAACGTTCTTCTTGATCAGAGGACGGGAACCGTTTTTTCTGAAAACGGATATTTGCGGGAGTGTATTATTTTGATCTTTCTTCGTGAATGTATCAAAAACCACGTGCTTCAGGAACGGCTTATTTGGTTCTGAGTACTGTGGAAAGTCCATTAAAACAAACTGCAAGTCCAATTTCACCTAACTTGAGCAGATTTCAATTAATTTCTGTGAGATACTTTGGTATAAGACAGCCTCGCTGAACGCTTTTGAAAAATAAAGACTTTCCTTTCGAATAATATCATCATTATTCGGCAGAAAACAAATAACTGTACAGATAACGGTACTGTTAATTCATGACATGTTTCAACCTTCCATGAAACTTTGGGCAACCAGCATCGACAATAATTAGGTGACAGATGCTCTAGCACTAATAATTAAACAATTAGAGCAGTGATGGTCTAGAGGTAAAGGTCACTAAATTATCGCCTCGGAGGATATGATCAAATCCTACCCTCACCGCCAGACATTGCCCATTCTCTGTGTGTTCTTTAACAGCCCCCAAATTGGCCTCTTCCTGAAAATTGCATGATCATATATACAGTATACAGAAGTAGAACTGAAATATCATGTTTTCGAAGGATAAGTAATGGCTAATTTAGTCCAAAGGGTCAATGGCTCAGAAATCAAAATTGTTTGGTCAAAAAATGATGGTTAGCGTACAGGTTTAAGTAATCACAGTGCCGATCTGCCTACTGGAAGAACACAGAGGGACAATACTCACAATCTACTAGTTTTGCTCCTGTAGCATACAAAAGAAGTTTGGCGAAAAACATATTCCATCGTGCCATGAATATTTGCCCCGGACACTCCAAGAACAGGCCTTTCCGCGAAGGACGATACTGGATAATGGTCATTCAGATAAATTTATTGGTGCATAGCAGAAGAAGGCTACCGGTTGATCCCGGCTGCGAAGTATGGAAGAATGTGTTTTCCTCAAACTGGCCTTCAAGGGTGATCATCCAATGAACGACGTGCGCTAGCAACTCAAGGCCGCATTGTGTCGAACATTTTCTGCTGCACAGCTTCGACTAATAAAGTACACCCATGGAACTCGTCTGGAAAACCGAAAACAGAGCCAGCCGCTCAATTATAATTCACATGTTATCCATCAGTTCACGTTCAGTTTCGGTGGCACTTATACATCGGCAGAACGAATCGGTTCCTGTCACAACGGATGGCCGAAGTGACGCTACAAAATCTCGGAGGTCAGTTTGGTGAGAGAAATCTAAAGTGATCAATTGCAAAACATTTCATGACAACTGGACACACCGTTGACTCACATTTGTCAATCAAGCTGTTGTTACCTAACGTGAATCCAAGGCTCTTCGTCTTCAGTGAAGCGATGTTAATCAAGTTACGTAGTCCAATTTTTGTGCGCAAAATTATCAACTGGTCAATTACATGGCCACAGCTAACAATCAGCTTAGGTGTAAAATTCGTGACGATGTCTTACCTTATTTAAGCTGGTACAAGATAGATGGGTCTTTATATGCGCAGTGGCACCTACCCAATGTTCTTCCACTTAAAAGAAAACGTAACACGAAGGAAAGAGCAAGCAGGTTAGAGGACTAATAGAAATAAACTGAACAATGTAGTTACCGGACTAACTGGATCTGGTTTGGCTTTAGTACCGAGAGTTGTTGGAGTGATTATGTAGACGTCGTTGCTTTTATTTCCAGGCTACACGTAACGCCAAATGAGTGGGCGAACAGAATGCCTGAAGTGATTATAAATACGTCATACTGGTACCAGGAAAGTTCAGTTTTTGGGCCAGAAACAATTCATCGATCCACAAAACATCAAACTAAGGCTGTGGTAAGTTGTATAATCGTGAGTTATACACAAACAAATAACAGGCAAATACGCAATACACAAATGATGCGTGCAGTGCAAAAGCATGAGTCTATTTATCAAAATAATAGAAATATGGATCTCAAAATAGGATAATGATATGTGCTGAGATTATTTGTTCTAACTTTAAATTCCTGGGAGTTTCAATCAGTAATGTTGGTTAGCGTTCTGGCAACTAAACAAATTAATCTTTAAAAATTCACGCAAGCTACGCGGGAAAAAACTCAAATATTTTTAATTCCACTTCTGTTCTGTTAGTCTACGATTGATACCATCTCAAGAGATGTTCCTTTAAATGATATAGGTCCGAATGCGTTTCGCTTAATTCATTTTCAAGCCAAAACAATTGCATTTGGATGAGACAAACACCAAGAGAAAGGTGAATGGGTCGTGTTTTGCAATGCCTGCGAAGCTACTGCAAATCGCGCGACACTTGGTTACGTAGTCAAACGTAGCCACTACGTTACTGTCGGGTGCACAAGCGAATTTGAATTGCTCCAGCCAGAGGAGTCTAGGCCCTTTCTCCAACTTTCATGGTGCTCACAATTCAAGCTGCTAATCACCTCTAAGATCACTATCTTCCCAAACCTTCTTGAAAATACTTTCAAAACTACCTCTCATGGGAAAGAGAATAACATGAATAGAGAGCTTCGTAAAAAGATGGAGACACTCAGACTACGTTAGAGTTTATTCAAGAATATACAACTACTGGTAGCAGACTCACGTATTCCTTCAGAATAGATTTCGACGATCGCGCAGCAAGTCGAGCGTCATTTACTGATCTGATTGCCAATACAGAAAGCGGTCTTCGCCGCGGGTGCAAACGTTGGAAATCGCCATCCGTTGATGACTTTAGCTGTCCACACCAAAAAAATTGGTAACGGAAAAGAATCATAAAGTAGTAACAAAGATCGTCTGCTCAATACACTCAGGGATAATGAGAAAAACGCAGTGCTTTAGGTAATGAAAGTCGGCAATTTTTTTTGTGAAAAACCGTATAATACTATGAACAGTAAAAATTCTAAAGAACATATAACTTAAATTACATGCATTGTTTAATATAAATCATCTTGATCTTATAGAAGAGCAGACTTACAATCGATGTTTTCTCGGCAGCACTGACGTAAAGAGATGGCATTGGTAATGTGGAACTCTCGAACTTATCAGTTTCTGATAAGCCATTTGATTCACGTTGACCTATCGAGAATTCAGTAGATAGATCCGGCTGATTGCCTAAAGAATCCTATGAGGGAAGATATTGCAGTACCGCGAGAGATCAGGCCGATGACAATTTGACCAGCCAAGTTGTATCGGAAAAAATGATAAACCACATCATCCCATTCGACAGTTTGGTGATACAATGACAGACTGAGCTTTACTGGTGCAACGCAATTAAAAGCGGTTTGTTATAAACAACTTTGACAACAAATACCAATGACCATTGCCATGAGAGTGTCACTGCAACCTTGTTATTATAATTATAATGCAACTGTTACTTGCTGATGGTTGCTGAAATAACGCAGTGAAATTTGGATATGGTTAACATGTTCTGTGAAGCAAGCGAGAAACTGGTCAGTAAATTGACACTGAAACCGGATTATTACTCAATGAATAGCATGTTTCAATTTTCAGTTTTTACAACCAATAACCATGCAGTTTTATTCATAATTTTTGCTTGCTGTATTAAGGCTGCCCATTTGGGTTAAAGATGGGAATGGTGAGAGCACTGTCAGGGCAAAAACAGAGAACGCATATCGATTATGATTCAAGGGATATTGAGTGGATGCGCAAGCGACACAGTTAACCACATTCACTCATATCAATCAGTATCTCAAACTTTGAGGTAAGCTGATCTCGAGGTTCCCGTTAGGGAAGCTTGAATCGCCCTACATGATCCATCCTCGTGGCCAGGGTCTTAACACTTTTGTTTTGGAACCTATTCTGGCCACCCTTGAATTTTTCCATCGGCTATCTGTGTTGGAAAACATCGTACGCCATGGCAGTCCATTTGGTCATATGCGAAGCACATACTGCAACAAAAGTAATCTATGGCAATCGCTTTCCTTTTGCGATGGGTGCCCCCGATTGCCCAAATCTCTACGTCTAACCTCAGAATTGCTTCTTTGGTTACCCCACCAGACTCGTAAAATGTGATGTAGACAGCGGTATTCGAACACCAAAAATCTATCTTTATCCTTTTCCCGGAACGACCAAGTCTCCGTATAATGCAGCAGCAGTAACCAAACTGCTGCAACATACACTTGAAAAACAGTCAGATGTAGCGAAGGCGCCATAGATGTCACAGGTTGGCAAATGCCGAGCAAGCCTTCTATGTGCGTTCCGATACTTCATCTGTGATCCATCTGCCAAGTGAGATATATCTACATCAATATTAAACCTTTTCTGCTTCCACAGTAACAGTTGGAGAGTTGGAGGATAGACCAATTCAATCCTGTAGCAACATTTTAAATTTTGAAGGTGAAAAATGCATTTCGAACATCACTACACCAACACTTAAGACAGATTTTATCTCATCTGACCCTTCATTTAGCAATATAATGTCATCTGTACACTGCAGATCAGACAGTCTGCCACTTGTCGGCCTAACTATGCCACTGTCTTCGAATGACGACCAGGCTGTCTTCACAATCAGATCTATTACAAAGTTGAGTAGTAAAGGAAGGAAAGTAAAACCCTGGCGAATACTGCTTTCTGTAGTGAACTCGAGCGAAAAAGACTCGCAAGCTAGGACTCGGTTTCGGTAATCAGAACAAACGATTTGCAGTATTGAAGTAAACGTTTTGGGCACACGCTTCAAAGAGAAGTAGTGCCGGAGTATGGAATGGTTGGACGAGTCGAATGACGCTATCAGATCGAGGAAGATAGAAAAGGTGGGTTTACGGAAGGAATATCTGTGTCGTAAAATTTAGTGAAGACTGGAAATGTAATCGGTGCAACCTCGACCAGGTCTGAAACTAGCCAGATTCTCACGCATCTACCGTTCTTACTTTGAACCCAGCAGTTTCGTTAACTCTAAGACCAAGGTTGGCCTTCCGTCCTTAAAAGCTAATGGGGGCAACTTGTCCGGGTTGGGGTCTTTGACCTTCAGAGATAAATCATATCTGGGTTAAACTCCATTTCACATGCAGACAAATATCAAGTGGCAGTAATTACCTGATTAAGGCAATAAATGGTAGGTTTTGGGTCAACGGCGGCCACTAGAACTGTTCCGTAAAATGTGCTGTGCATCGCTCTGATAAACCAAGTTTCTGTCAATTTTAAATATTTGAACAAATATGGGCGTTTACAGTTTATTTCTAGGACAATTTTACTTCATCATAATGCTGTAAACCTTAGAAAAATACCATAAAAATGTTCGCCAAGAACATGTACAGTGATAATCAAAATAATGCGACCATGTCGGTATCGAGTTAAAAAGTCGTAGAACACCTTACAATCGTATGTGATGAAGTCAAGCAGATACCCCAAAGGTTTGATGATAAGCGGTTTCCTTGACCTACTAGTAAACCACATCAAATGTTCGTTACCGAATCAGTACGAAACCTACCACAACGATTGAGGATTGTTCATCTCTATAAGCTAATCACCATTTTACGTACGGATTTGGGAGTCAATTAAGCCTGAAGATTACTGAAGCGATTATGTAATAAGATAATAAAACGGTCCTGAATGTGTTCAAAATTGGACGACCTAATCGAGCATAATGCAATTTCTGAATAACTGTAATCGTGCGTATACGACAAATCCGGTTATAGAATAAATAGATATAAATAAATGATAAATAATAGGCATAAATAGGCGTCCGAAGCGGTTTACGTGATAGAACATGTGGGGTTGTTAAAGTTGCCCAAAGCGCATTGCATTCATCGTTAGACGTGCGAAGGAGAGCCAACAGGGCTCTAATGAGACAGACGTTGGACAGAACAATGAGTAAGCCACCTAACAACACACTTGGTTACGCGTTGCTCTGTTCGATCCTGTGAAATTATTATCTAAGATGAATCGAGGACAGTGAACTTATTCGCTGGTTCAGCATTATGTTCTAGCTTACATTACATCATTACTCGGTACTTGTAAGAGAAAACTAGCTACCGCAATGTTGAAACTTGTTTCGGTCGAAAATGCGGGTGTTTCAGAGTATGTTTGTATTTTATAACGAGTATTGCAGTATCCAAGTGAGAAACTATATCACACAAGTTACATTACAAAAGAAGATGCAACTATTAATAATCGGCTGAGTTAAACAGACCATTCTTCGAATTTCCCTTCCCTGCACAATACTTATCTCTTTCAGTCAACCATATCCTCGGAAGCACTAGACTCGAGTTTTGTTCCTATTAGAGGTCATCAGTAGTACATACCCACCGTCCCGTCCGGGCTTTGAACTCCGGACCCATCGCGTGGAAGGTGTGTGTGTTATCTCTATGACAAACCACCTCACACCACCACTGAACCGAATTGCCAATTCTTGTTTGTTCAGATGTTGTCTTCAGTCAGTTCATTTTTTGGCCCGACTGCAATGAAGGGAGACACAGTTAATTAGTTGTTAACTCAAACGGAAAGCCTCACACCAAATCAGGTCTTCTGCACAGTTTACGAGTTCACTTGCCACAAACCTAGTGGACTGAAACAATAATTCGCAATAAACTCACAGTTACTTGTGCACTATTGACGAACTCTATTATGAATGAAACTCGAGCATGGTGCCTTTTAGTGCATGGTTGATTGGAGGATCTGAGGATTGTGCATGAAGGTGAAATCCTAAGGATAGCCAGTTCGAATCAGTAACAATTATCTCACAACACTCATCACAAGTATCCGTGAGTTAAATACGGATAATAATGAAATCTTCCTCAAAAGCAAAAAAAACGCTGTTGTGAATTAAGGCACATTTGTCTTTTTAAAATCAAAATGTCCAAGACCGCAGACTGTTGGTTAGTACATTATGAAACTATAACATTGTTTTAAGTGTCAACAGTATGCAGTAGTATAAAGATTTTTTAAATTTATTTTAAAAAATGAAATCTCAAACCTACGGTTTCCGTGTGACTTTCTCGAGGGAAGCGCTTTGGTGAACAAAGACCTGTAGCTGATATTCTGCCATTGCGGGATTGGGAAATTTCACGAATGCCATTATTTTCGATGTCCATGGCGGACTATAGCAAACAATGGGGAAGACAAAAGGGATAAGTTGAATCTTTTAATTCGAGAAACAATAATACGTAATATTTACGTACATATATATATATATATATATATATATATATATATGTA
>UZAN01046195.1:8790-19365 GCA_900618425.1 Echinostoma caproni
CATGATGGTTGGCATTTAACTGTACATCCAAAGCTCTCCGATGAACGGGCGCATTGTAAAAGATGATCGAATGCCGCATGACGAGACTGCAGAGAAAATCTGAGATGCACTACTCCTGTGAATAAAAATTTCGAATGTGTCTTTCTTGAACGATGTCAATTATTCACGAAATGTTATCTTCTTCAGGCTAATACAGTTATATAGTCAAAATTAAAATTATAACTATATAACTTTATTAGCCTGAAGAAGAAGTTGTCGAAAACGAGCTTGTTCGCTAAAACCACCGTGTTTTCTCTCTATGCCGAGATGGGAATTTTCCATGAAATATAATCTTATCCAAATCTCATGAACAAAGTTCACATGTGAATGGGAAACAGTGAATAGGGCTTGGGCGACTGTTAAGAGAAAGGCTAAATACAGGACTACGAGGAGAGGAGTCGTGTCTAAAGAATTGCGGGTTCGTGGCTAAAGGAAAGCTGGTCAAGGTTAGAGGATGGCGGCTGTTGGCTGAAGCATGAATTACGTCATTGTTTGAGAAGTCTGTGCCAATTCACGATTTGACCGTTTCTCTTTACAGTCGCCCAAGCCCTATTCACTGTTTCCCATTCACATGTGAACTTTGTTCATGAGATTTGGATAAGATTATATTTCATGGAAAATTCCCATCTCGGCATAGAGAGAAAACGCGGTGGTTTTAGCGAACAAGCTCGTTTTCGACAACTTCTTCTTCAGGCTAATAAAGTTATATAGTTATAATTTTAATTTTGACTATATAACTGTATTAGCCTGAAGAAGATAACATTTCGTGAATAATTGACATCGTTCAAGAAGGACACATTCGAGATTTTTATTTTTCACAAAAGTTTGTACGTAAATATTTAAGTATCTATGTATGTCTGTATTCATGTACGTACATATATATATATATTTATGTATGTCTAAGTATGCATGTATGTGGATTTGTACGCTTGTATGTATGTATGTATATATGTATGTATTTAAGTATGTATGTACTTAAATATAAATACATGTATGTATGTACGTCTGTATTTATGTGTGTATGTATGTAATTATGTAGGTATGTATGTGTACGTATGTTTGTAATTATGTATGTATGTATATATGTATGTATGTATGTATGTAGGCATGTAAGTATGTTTGCATGGATGTATGTATGTATGTATATATATATGTATGTATGTATGTATGTATGTATGTATGTATGTATGTATGTATGTATGTATGTATGTATGTAATTATGTATGTATGTATGTATCTATGTACGTATGTATGTATGTATGTATGCATGTATGTATGTAATTATGTATGTATGTATGTACGTAGGTATCACTGTATGTTTTGTATGTATGTACGCATGTATGTTTGTATGTATGTATGTATGTATGTATGTATGTATGGGTGTATGTATGTTTGTATGTATGTATGTATGTATGTATGTATGTATGTATGTATGTATGCATGTATGTATGTATGTATGTATGTATATATGTATGTATGTATGTATGTATGTATGTATGTATGTATTTATGTATGAATGTAATCTGGTGTGGGTCTCCGAAATCTAACTGTTTGGGTTAGTTTTAATCAATGGCTTCTCAAATACCATCAAAACATCTGAGGTGCAGGCAATGGAACGAAATTTGAGGAGTCTTTCTTCGTTACTGGGGTTATTGCGGCTATTCGCCAAAACTTGCAAGTAGTCTGCTGTGGTATACAAAACGTTCACTTAGTACAGGGAAACGGAAGGTGAGACTAGGTTTGTCTACATCAGGGCTACTGGACTTTCAAGGGATTAATCGATATAGCGTGAAGGCAGAATACGCTTTTGGGCAGTTTAATTCAATTGGTAACACACTGCAATGTATCAATATAAAAATAATGGCCAAACGGGGATTTACAGTTCGCGTGAGTCACGAGTTTACAGAGTTCTCCTTGTCCGTTATAATATGAACAGCAGAACGGTCTGAAATAGAGATAACGTATTGTGTCACAGTTTGTTGTAGGCACACGTGTTAGCAATAACAATATTAGCAATGGCAAGTCAAATGTTGGGCAAGGGGCATAACACAAATAATAGTTATAGGTTCTCGGTGAGCTGGTGGTTTCGGTTCCGCCATACAACCGGGTTAGATCGTTATAATTTTCGGCTGGGTTAACGCTGGGAACAGCATCGGTCATGCTCATATCACATTCATTACGTAGGACTGAGAGTGCGGTTTCGTCGTTGATGCAGCTGTGATTCAGACCCACTATAACCCCAGCAGAAGGGCGTGGTGTGAGGATTTGACGCCGGAAACTCGTATAAGGGCTTGCCAGGTGTCACGACTTCCTGTGTTGTCAAGCCCATTTGAGCCTCCGAAGTTCATCCCTGATGAATTTAAAAAGAGTACGCAGCTCATTGCGTTTAGGCATTCGGAAGACATTTTTCTTTCTACTACAAATTTGTATGAATAGTGGCGGCCAGAATCAATTGGGGGTGAATATAAATTGTACCAGAGAGACCACAAACATTGTAACAAAAGTTTAGGTAACCACATGCACAAGTGGAAGACCGCGACTACCCAAAACTCTACTCCTAATCTCAGCATTACTTGTCCGGTTGTCCCACCAGATTCGGGCAATGCGACATTGACCGCGGTGTTCGAACACCGACAGCCTTTCTTTATCCTGTTTTCTCGATATCCAAGTTTCTATACCGTATAGCATAACTGACCGAACTATCGCAGCATGCACCGGGCTCTTCACGGACAGCCGGATGTCACCATGGCGCCACAGATGTAACAAGTTGGTAGATGCCAACCAGGCCTTCTGTATCCATCCATGATGCGTCCACCGGGTGAGATATAGCTTCCCAAATAACAAAACTTATCTACTTGGTCTATGTATTCGACAGTTAGAGTGAGGTTGGAGGCTGGACCAACCCAATCTTGTAGCAGTGTTTTACACTTTGAAATCGTAAAATGCATACGGAACACGGCTACACTAGCACTCAAACTATGCAGAATGGCTTGCAACTTGCCTGGATCTTCACTTAGTAGTACAACGTCATCTGAATACTCCATATCATACAGTATACCACCTAGAATCAACTGGATGCCGCTATCCTCGCACGAGGATGTGTTAATGGGGGACAGAATTGCTCCCTGGACGACCCATGAGTTGACTGATAGGGAGTCAGAGGTTTTTCCTAGAAAGTTCGTGCATCGTGTTCTGCTGGCAAACTAATCTCGGAGTAGAGAGGTTTTTATGGGACAATCCAGCACCTTGGAGTAGAGACAAAAGCCTGCTCCTGTCAACACAGTTAAAAGCGTTACTATAGTCGAGGAAACACACGAAATTCCCTGCCGTCTGTGTCTAGGGATCGCAAAACTGAGTTTACCAAATGCGCTAGAGCATCAGAGGCAGAACTTCGTTTGCGATAAGCAAATATCTGCATGGTTAAAACCACCACTAACAATAAAAAGAGAGCGTTCCATGTAGTTAGAAACTTCGGATGTAAATACATCAGCAAACATCTGCACATCAAAACTTGTACTAGAAGGTGCTATGTAAATGTTTGATGCCACGATGGAACGATATTTACTGAGGAAACGGGGTTTACATTCAATCGAAAGACGACATATATCCTATGAATCGTATGAAGGAAGAGACAACCGCTGTCGCATTTGCCAGGAATTGAATTATGTGGGGCCTTCACATGCTGATGCAAAACATTCTGCTTCCATCTATGGCCGCGAAACACGCTAACGCTAAAGAGAGTCCCGCCAAACTACTTAAGTGTCAGAGATAGTTGTGTTCACTGCAATCTGTGATATCAAAAGATGGTATAATTCAAGGGAACTGACCTGCTATCAAAACGAGAAGTTAGTGCACGGAATGCTAACAGCAGTCGAACGATAAAATACGTTATTTGATATCTGATTTGCGAAAAAGATCAGTGCCACCAAACACAAGTTCGTGTCTTTCATCATTACCTGTCATTCGATAAGAGAACATACGCTTGCTAGGTTAACATGGATAGTGCCCAATAATCAATTTGAGGGCACCCATGGGGACACTTAGGTAGTTTTGAGACAATTCAAAAGCAAAATCTTTCAATGACATCACCGAATGAGGATAGGGTGTGCAGAGCAGATAATGTTCAACCGAGAAGGATCCAAACCGGGTGTTTTCACTGCTCAATTTTATTTGTTATCCGCAATACAAATGAAATTATTGCAGCTGACGATTGCACGAGCGTTTCCGGCGGACTTCATCCAAATGAACCCATCCTAGCACAAAAATATGTGGGTTTTTGGAGTAGAAAATGTACTTTATCTTAACATATGAAGCCCATCCCTCAATAAAAAGTCGCGAACAGACAAAAGGTGGCAATTTTATGACATAAAATATCACCCCATTGAAACCTGAGGCTTCCGGGTTCGGTTTATCGTTGAATAAGGAATATTTCGCGTTCTTCAGTTTAACGGTTATGATGGAACTAAAATAATGATTAAGAATGCAGTTTAGCGTCCAAACGTTTGGTTGCCGGTTCAAAGATTATCATCATCAACGAAACCGGAAATAGGTTCACCGAGTCCAGAATACATCTGCTTATTTTGTGGTCTCATGGTTGAAATTGTCCTATGGATTGGGGTAGGTTCAGGGTAGAGTTCGAAGTATGCGTGATTAGACACTGCAATTCACCAAGCGTAATATACAAAGGTAGATCTATGGCCCATAAAGGCATTTTTGTTGTTTCTACTGTTCAAAGATGTGATCGGTTGAGACCACATGCTCGCTTATTCACGGAAGTTGATATCAGTGTACGTGAGACAAATTGATAAATCATCGTTCGAATTTACGCAATGTTTCCTTTGTTCAAATGGTTGCGTAGTCGCTGATTCGTTTGCTAACAAGATACAGCGGTCAGTGGGGAGTTTTTGTTTCCTGCTGTAATACGCACAACCGGAATGTGTTTGGTTGTTCGATAACACAACTGTTTCCACTCTGGGAGGTAGTTGATTGAGCGACGATTTTTCACGGTTGCTGTTAGCAGGTGGTTCCCTAAATCTCCGGTCTGATCATATAAATCTCTCTCTCTCCAGATGTATATATATATATACTTCAATAGCTTTTCATCATTCAAATTTGTCTTCCGCATTGCGATATTGGTTCAAAACAACTGGTGGACAGGAAAATCTAATGCAAGGCTTCGAATCGCCAGAACAGTAATGAAGTGAAGTATGGGCAGTTTCAGCTTTCGTCTTGCGATCTGTACTGTACATTTCACTTTTAAAGAATTAACGTTTACTTAGTAAGCCTCGTTTGATTAAAAGTACAAATTGCCAAACCTGATCCACAAATGTGAGAAAACCAATAATAGGTACGCATTCGGAAATCGACACAGGCAGAGAACACCGGGACATTTTACTTCTAATTCACAAACTAATGTCCATTCTTCGAAACCAGACTTTTATACCCTATCCGTTTGTTTAACAATCGGTTATTCATCAGTTTAAAGTGAGCAATTTGTACTTCGCTCGTGTCCCGCTTGGTGAACTGAACGCATACCTTTGAAGAATGTGAACTTTGCTTCCTATCGGATCACACCCAGTTGTCGTGTATCTACGGTCTTGGAACGCCGATTTCGAATGACCACGTGGGAGAAAGAGGCGTCATCAAAGTACAAACTGGATGCTGGACTACTGTTCATTAGTACAGCCACGTTCGAATCTGTTTCGGGTGTTCAGCTGTTACGCCTTAGCTACGATAGCATTATTATTATTATATCCGAAAACAATTCGGGCTTGATCTCAAAACGGTGTTCGTGCATGCACAAAATGTGAAAAAGATAGTTCCAGTTTTAAACCTGAATTCGGACAAGAACTGGACGAATACGCTATCCTGAAGCACTCACATCATGAGCAGCCAATACTGTCATTGATTATTGCAACTTATCGCAGGAATGAATCACTAAGATGAAGCTCTACGGTATTCGTGATTCTTTTTGGTGTAGCACAAAGAACTGCTCTCATCCGAAATGCTTCCGGATCATGAGAAGATGTGATAAGTAAAAGTCATATCAAGTTTACCTAAAGAGAATGTTTTCAATAGATGGTTCGACTCGATTTTTCAGGTAATTTGAATTCCAGAGGTGCAAACAAATCGAAGGTTGACATTAATAGCATTAACAGAACGGAGGTGAAATACAAACTGATGTTGGAATAAAGAACTCAGCCAAACAGTGTTGCAGAATTTCGATGTATCTCTACAGATACGTACTGCAGTCGATCAAATAAAAAGAGAACTAACAAGTATCAGTTACCGTGGATGAGCTGTGGATTTTAACTTCATCCATATTTCTATCAAGGCAGAAGTGGAGTTACAGATAACCTTTTCTGCTTGCACAAATCACTTATTTGTAATTTATTTCTTTATTTTTTAATGACTGTAGTATGTACCTGAAGAGATACGACGAAATGTTTCCGGGGATGAACTGTGCCATACTGTGCTGCTGTGTTCTCTATTGAAGTTCATATGAGGAAAAGATTGTTTCAAACTGATGTTTGTCAGAACCTCGCGTGATCAAATGGACAACATCGATCCGAAAATCGAATCAGAGATTTGTTCTATTGAGGAACCGAAATAAATCCACAACCGCCATCCTATAGCTGGTGGACAACAGCACTGTGTTTGGTATGGATGAATGAGAATCGAACCATATCGAATTTATTCTGTGTCTACTGGTCTGGGGTGAAGATCAAACACACACACACACACACACATCTACTGTTAAATCCGTATGAATATCTAGGCGTGACGCGCAACTTCAGAAGCAAAGTCCAGATGTTCCAGAGGTTAATCGCACTTCAAACAACAGTGATTAATAGTGTGGTTCTGTAAGTACGAAGCGTTTCGATTACATAAACAATACAACTCAAACCGTTCCCAAGGAAAATATGCCTGAAACGGTGAAATGAACGCATGGGTAATATAGAGGGCCAATCCAAATAAGATTAGTCGTTTGAATAGAGTACTTGATGGATATTATTCACCTTCCGAAACAGTAAGTTGATGCTTGCTGTTGTTGACATCATTCTATAGCATCTAGACTGCCTAATACCCTTTGGTCAAGTGCGTCGGCGACCGGTAAACAAGTAATGCTTTGATGAGATAGCCGCATCGTTATGAGTGGTTTAGAATCGGGATCTGGTATATCCGTTGTATGTTGTAGCGCTACCCCTGCTCATTTGCACCAATCTGTATTTTCTCAGGCAGTGTTTGCACGTCCGCGGACCTCAGTCTGAAAGTTGACTGTATATTGAATGAATAAAGAAAGAACTAAAGAGACATTTTTTGCTCGTTGCACATTATAACTTATGTTTCCGTCGTACTTTCCGTTTCTGTTTCTCATTTCAATGTGCGAACTTCCCCTTATTGGTGGGAAGTCTATGGGAATTCCACAGTATAAAAGTAGGTCTGATATCCGCTTTCTCTATTTCCGCATGCCTATGTCACAACAAATCTGTGATGAACTCAGTTCGTCCTCACCAAATTCGCACTATTAGACGAGTAAGGAGTCAAAATATAAGCCACGCACTTTGACCGATTACGATAAAAAGGATATTGGATGAGACAATGTGAATGTGAATGTGCAGACTTTGATACCAGCTGCAAAGTGGAGTGAAATGGAGACACATGATTTTTCATTGGTGCAACACAACGAACTTTTCACGTTTTGCCGATGAACTGTGGACCTCCACACCAATTCAGTGATCTAAATGGGGCAGACTGCTAGTAAGCAGGATTTGGGCGGTTCACCAAGACCGTCAGATCATAGGAGTGCTAATCATCTCACTACTGGCTATCGGAGCGCTCGCTTCCAATGATGAGCTGTGGCACCATTGGAAGCGTCTGTATAAGAAAGAGTACAACGGTCCTGATGACGCAGTTCGACGAGCCATTTGGGAAGAGAATGTTGANCACATCAAACAACACAATTTGCGCCATGATCTGGGCTTGGTGACCTACAGTCTGGGATTGAATCAGTTCACCAATTTGACTTCTGACGAACTGAAAGGGAAATACTTGACGATAATCCCGTTAAACTCAGATTTCAACCCCAGAGGTACGCCGTTCGAACCCGCAAAAATTGATGTGCTCGACAGCGTGGATTGGCACGACGCGGGCTACGTAAGTTAGGTGATAGATCAGGTGGGTGACAGTGTGCACAAATTCTTTGATTTCATGGTCTTCATGTAAGGCCGTTGTCATTGAATTAGTTTGAGCTCTGCGTTTGTCTATCAAACGAAATCCGTCTATTTTTAATTAACAGCTGCAAGGAGTTCTCTACCAGTTTATAGTGTTATGAATCCAAAGTGTTTTTGGAAGGGTTTTCCGATTTTCACCGCATGATTGTTTTTCGAGAATGTAGTGCCCGATTCAATGTAAAACGCCGCTCTTAGTTTTGAAACAATTACTAGATCTGAGCTTATTTCTTGTGCTGCTTCATTCCTATTTTTTCGCTTTCTTAAGACCAAGATGTTTGTCACGCTGAAATGAGAAACGTAAAAGGTATGGGTCACAGCGACATATGGAATTACAGGCCAACGGGACTTACAACATACAATAGATTTATTGAATCCCGAATCTAAACAATATAATACAGTCAAAAATACAGTTAATTTCAAACGTGGTGGTACAGAATGACGTCATCATCATTATTGTACAGTGTAATACAGTGAAGCGAAATTCACTGATCGCTGCTAAACTCATATTGCATACAAGGTAGGCGAGAATGTTTAAGTAGGATAGGGACTGGACTTCATTTTAGGGAAGGGAAAAGAAAATGAACCTCTATGATCAACACACAGAGTACACAGTCCAACTGTGCGTACAAACTATTTCAGGCATTCTGGTCTGATGCATTCTCAAATACCCGATGACTTACTTCTAGGTTACTAACCCGCTCACTCCTTCCCACCTGGGCCAGACTACGTAGGCATTGGTTGTCGAAAACCACTGGGAGACAGGTATCTTCTACCCGCAAATTCAAGGTCTCACAACCGTAAAGCAGAACGGATCGCACAGTGGCGCAGTATACGCGACTTTTCAACTTCAATGTAACATGACATCGTCATCACAGGTGTTTCAATCGTGCGTACGCTGCTCGAGCCTTGGAAATGTGGGCAGTTATCTCTCTGGATGCACTACCGTCGTTTGTCGCGCAGCTACCTAAGTACGAGAAGCAGTGAACTTCAGCTAATTCTTGATCTTCTAGTTTCAGAACGGAACTCGGCTACACCCAGTCGTGCAGCATCACTTTGCACTTTGAAGGTACAAAGCACATGCCGAACGGAGCGACGGAACTTGCTAGTCTGTCAAGTGCTCTTTGTGCATCCTCCATACATTCGAACAAGCAGCGTACTCCAAATCGCACAGCTTTTCTCCAGCTGCCCATTCAATACCTACATTTTGGAGACCACTAAGTGTGTTCTCCAGTATTTCGTCTATGAAGAAATTGAACAGGAATGGCGAAAGAGAGCACCCTTGACGAACACCGCTGCCAGTTACGAACGACCTATTCAGCTCGCCGTAGACTCTCAGGCTACCAGATGTGTAACGCTGCGGTGTATTATATAAACAAAACAGAAATGTACAATTATAGACAGTAAAATAGTACACTACTGAGCAGTCTTCGAGTCTACAATCTCTCAACGGTGAAATTCTCTTACCTGGCCTTCGATAAGAGCGTAGCGCAGTTATTAAATATTGTCATCTCTAACCAGAATCCTGAGATCTAAACAGTGGTCAAAGTGCAAATACTGAAACATGCGAATTTACACTCTCTCAGTGTTTGAGGATCATTCAGTGACTGTGGCGGAAGCCTCACAATGGAAACTGAGCACATCTGCACACTGTCACTTTTAGATTTTTTTATTAGTCTGAGACCGAAGGGGACCATTTCGAGGTTTGTGCATCGGAAATCCACCCTGACCGGTCAGTATAATCATTTTGGGAGTTTCGCTCCAAACCAGTACAAACGAAGTCTCTTGCATACCCAGTTTGATCGAGCTATGGGACTTGCAATTCAGATCATGTCGAGAGGGGCTTATTTGGCTCGCGGATACTCTAAAACTCAATAGCTACCCAGCGAAGTTCATACAAATGTACAGTGAAAAAGCCGAGCCCAAAATGTCAGAGATGATAGTACCAAGATGCGACTTCACCAGTTAATTCCCCTTTGAAGGTGACCATGCAGGCCAAATAATACGAAGACGGTTGGTGGCGACTGTACCTCGCACATAATTTGCTGCAAATACAATCTTTCACTTCACCACAACCCAGATTCTGAATCCCTTGATGAAATTATCGCTAGATTGCACCTAATCCATGTGAGTACGGAGCTACCTATGCAGGCAGAAGAGAGAGGCAGCTGCGCAACCGAGTGACCGAACACACACCATTATGGAGCAAAAGCTGTGGGTGAGATTGAGTGTTACACAAACAACCAGGTCATCAACCCAGTCTCACAGGGCACCTACGTCATCAATTGCTCGCAATCTGCTGTAG
>UZAN01046196.1:0-14864 GCA_900618425.1 Echinostoma caproni
CAAGTCTCATAATACTTCAGCTGCTAGTTATTTGTCCAGGCTTATCAAAGCTGAAGCAAATAGATTGAACGCATTATTCTCTGACTGAATTCTGAGGACGGGTAATAGTAAACACCTGTGGTGAGATGTAAGACTTCTCTGTGGAAGGAAGAACGCATGGTCGAAGCTAGATATGGATACTGATGATCTTAATGCCGCATTCCTGCGCCAGTCATCGGACATTCTTCCTGCGTACTCGTCACAAAATGTTTGTAACACGGAAATACTCTCACATTGTGATGTATTACAATCAGACCTCTTCAAATTTGGTGCTGCTTCCCTAGCTGGGGCAATTACCTCCATTGTAAATGAATCTCTTCACCCTTCTGCTTTCCCCAACTGTTAGACGCCGGTCACAATCATATCAATCCCCAAAGCATCCAAATCTTCTATCCTCTCCGAATGTTTTTGTCCCATATCATTAACATCTTCAGCTCTTAAATTGACTGAAAAGGTCATCCTTAAACGCCTTCAGCAGTCTATAAGCATTCCCAGTGATCCGTTACAGTTTGCTAACAAGCCTAATAGATCCACCCTGGACGCGGTCTCTATGATTCATTTTATCACTAAATCGTTGAACAGCTCTGTTAAGTCTGTTCGGTGTGTTTTTCTGTACTACTATACTGCATTTAATTTCATTCGTCGATCTAAGCTGTTACAAAAACTGGAATCGTTTGAATGTCCCAAGCAGTTGTTAGCCTGGTTATCCAGCTATTTCACCGATAAGGTACAAACCACTAGATTAGGGAAGGCCATATCGAAACCGTTAGTCAACAATTCCGGGGTCCTCTAAAGAGCTGTGCTATCCCCTTACTCATTTCCACTTATATTCGTGATATTCCGTGTTTCTCGCGCACGAATTTCGAAATATGCAGATGATGTCGTGTTGTGCCAACCCATTTCTTCTTACTCTGATCTAAGCCCTTTCACTGACAATCTTGATCAAATTCACTCATTCTCCTTCTCGTTGGGACTAACCCTGAACCCCATTAAATGTGTCGCGTGTTTATAAAGTTTTGCTCGTTCCCCATTTCCGACAAATCCCATAATGATTATTAACAGTCTTTTATCCAAGATCAACTCCGTCAAACATCTTGGTGTAACCATAGATAGTTTTCCCCATCTCACTCTACTGTTCCCCAGTTATTTTTCCTGGTTTACTCAAACAGGATTTGAAAGTCTTACGCCACTGTCTAACTATTATTAGTCCTGTCTCTTCTGTTTCTCTGAATGAATTAGCTGTAAAGCTTTCAGAGTATCATGTAACTTTCTGTGTGAAATTTGCTGAGAGGGTTCTCACAGATCCTGACCACCCATTGCATGAAGAACTAACACTTGCCGTTCCCATCATTCCACACGCTCCCGATTCCGCCAAATTTCATGTCGAATTAATGCATACCGCAATTCACCCACACCGTATCTCGCTCTTCTACTCATAAACAAAGAGCGGACAATAAGTGAACCTTGTCTTAACCTTGGATTATGAAATGCCCCGTGCCTGTAAAAACTTTTCTCCCTGTTGATTATGTACACTGTGACGGTTAGCGTGTGTTACTTTTAGCTGAAATGTGAGCTCCAGTGCTTGCAAAAGTTATAGACAAAACACAACACACAACGAGTTTCTCCAAAGCTGCTTTGAGTTGGTCGTTGCCGCGCAGATGCTTTTAACTTTGAGAATGCGCCCGTTCGTTGTAGGGCTTTGGATGCGCATTTGCATACCAACCACCAAATTCAACACTTTTCATTATACAGTCCCTGTTTTAACCTGTTGTAGAAGGCCTGCAATAAATTCCAACAAGCTGACGTTTTTAATTTTTAAATTTCTCTATTATTATTTAGCGTATAAAAACTGGTTCACTGAAGCCATGCGAGGTGTTCAAAATGGTTTGACGATACGGGCACGTCGTTTAGCCTATCGCCTATCAGCATGTGGTGCAATATGCGCTCACTTTTTCCTTATCAAGCTTTGCAACATCATAACGTGTAAAACATAAGCTGGTATGACCGCTCTTTGTGCGTCAAGGCTAAAGGACTACGGGTAGTGTCTAGGACGTTGCGAGTTTCGGTTAAAGGATTTCAGGTCAAGGCTAAAGGAGTACGGGTTGAGGCTAAAGCAACGCGAGTTTTGTCTTAGGCTTGGTGGGAAAATGTGTAGGGTTTTATTTGCTCTTGTACGTAGGACAATTTTCTTCTTTTTCTTTTCATTTTGCTTCCTTTTATTTAATATAAACAGATACAGTTTTCAGGAAGGGGGAAGCGGTTAATCAAAGGGCTACCGTTCAACACACAATGGGGAGAGTCAGGTAGTGGTGGTGGGATTCGAACACACGTCCCCAGGTCCGAATAACCAACACATTAAATCATATGTATTCGGCAAACAATGTCGATAAGTTTACAGCTCACGCAAACCCCATACTCAACAACTGCAAGCCTCACTACTACTGATCGTTTCTTATAAGTAGTATCTATACCCTAAATATAATGTATTTAATCTCGTGAACCAATTGCTTCTTTATTTATTGGGAACTGATATTTGAAAGTCATAGGAGCTAGTCGCCGAACTTGTGCTGCATGACTCTCATTAGGGGGGAGGGGTGGGGGATCCAGTTCAGTTTTCAGTGTTACACGTGTATATTGATAGCTATGTATGAGAGAGTATTTGTTCCGAACTTTATCTCTCACTTCCATGTGCTTAGTTCTCGCGTACTAACGTTTATCTCTACGCCACCATGGATGTTGTAATAAAATTTGTAGTTGTTCGAAAGTCACAACTCAGCAATTAAAAAGGTTTCATGCAAATCATCATGGAGATTGATTTTTTTAATAAATGATTCCCATTTTGCGATTTTATTTATTAGATTGAACACACTTATCTCAAATAATTTATTTTTTTCATTCAATGCACAGTAAATAAGCGGAATATTGGAAATTTTCTAACTTATATGTATTGATAAATTATTTGGTTACAAACCACTCACATCAAATCTGGCATCCTTAAATAACTAAACATATATTGAAAAAAGCAATAGTTGATCTTGAAGTGTGCCACTCTTTGAATATGTGTCTTGTAGTTTCACCATGCTCAAACCGGATGAAACACTCAAGAGATTCCGGCATATCATTTAAGCCGAGCGTCAGCTTAATCGAGAGGCACATTAATCCGATGATTCAGTGGGTTTCTTGTGGAAGTGCTTCCATGGGCAAATGAAACTTCATTTGATCATAAAGAAAATATTTCAGTGCACCACAATCGGCAAGTAATGTAAGTCCAATTTGTTGCATACTCAACGAAATTTCTCCATCAAGACAAACCGAGAGGGAAAAAAACGATCACATCAAAGCAAGATGATGGTTAAATTCGACTGCAGCTGAGAACAATTGCACACAACCAATATGGACGGTAGTCCAGTGGATACGCCACAAGTGTCTCGCGCCCCGGTGTGGAAAATGGTGCTTCAATTTTAACTGCATATGAAAAACGTGAGGACTTCGTTGAATATTGTTTTTCCATTTTTATGCAGTTTCCGAGGGGAAGGTAGGTTGAGCTCAATGTCAAATTCATTCAATTACCGCCCAGCAGTTGTAGTTTGAATGCAATCCAAAACGTTTCTGTGTGTTAGAAACAGGGATGAGTAAGCTGTCTCACATCGCTGGTTTCAATGACCCGTGATAGTCAACCTAATGGACTCGATGCACAAAAATAAAGCATAGCAAACGTAACATTCAAAATCGAAAGTAAAATACCGGCATCATGCCGGTGCATTACTTTTATAAATAAATTCCAATGGTGCTTTTCTATTGGGACTTGCTAATTTTACAACTCATGCACTAGCACTCGTCATCAAAATTAATACATCATACATTTTAATGGGATTCCACCAATAGAAACAAACACGTAGGTGGATATTATTAAGGCTGCGGTGCGCCTGATCTTTCGGTAATTTCACATTCTCTCCCGGAAGAAGGGGGCTCAAAAGAAGGAGCAAGAGGAGGAACGAATGTCAGGGTGAATTGCTCGTGTTTGATCACTACCTGAGTTGATGCTTTTGACATATCATGTTTTAGTTGGTTCGAGATAGAACGCAATTTCAAAACTGCTGCTTGAGTAATATATCAAAAATACCGTTATTTTGATATTCCAACCATTGCTGAAGCAATAACAAACATATTTTGAATGCCGCAGATCAGGCTGGTCAATTCCAATTATGTTTCTTTTGGTTCATAGTCATTCAACGGAACGAATCGAACTGACAAAGAAACGGAATTATCTATTTTCTATCAACCCGTCAGTCAAATAATCAATTATTCAATATCTTTTGTAGATGGAAACAGCGTAATTCAACGTTTGTTTATCTTTTCTGCTTGGATTAAACGCTTCTCTCCGTCCACATCGCAGACACGGGTTTGTCTCAAGCAAACACTCTCAAATGTGCCGTAAATATCCAAATGCACGCAATGCCTGTCGAACCGATTTGGTCAAGGACAATTGAGGTGTGTTCGAAAACAAACTCGTGAATCGTGTCATACTTGTTGGAATGGGTTTGCTAAATTTGTTTTGTTCGGTTCTCACGTGACCGGTTGACGTGGATTGGGATCAACAGTTATTCCGGCCAGTGATCGAAGAGCATCAGACTGGAGGAAACCGTCAAGTTATTGTTGGTGATGACCCTCGTCACATGAATTAATTTCACTTTGTGATAGTTGTTTGCATATTTAGGACTCTGTTGTGTTGGTACATTTAAAGTTTACGGAAGAAAAACTAGTTAATTATTCAACCAAGAACTCGGGAGCAAAGGCCATTATGTTGCACATTGGTAGGGGTAATCGTCTACAACAAGCATTGATTGACAAGTAGCGGGTGATGGTGATGCAGTGATTTAGTCGCTATCACCGGTGTGCTTTGGACCCTGTGGTCCGAGGTTCGAGTCCCGCTACTTTCACCCATATTTGGTGGTAGACAGGTATACCATCGCCCGGTTCTATACCACGCCTGACCTATCGAGGCCTTATGCGGTTCTCCACCCCAAGTCTCGGGGCTTCGGTTACCGGTTACCATCTCTGAAGATGAGGTCTACTTGACCATCCGATCCGTCCCGCCTGCTGTTCATCACACACTGGTGTGTAACAAAAATAAGTTTTTTAGTTGACTAGAAGACTGAGAAGTTGGAGATCTGTCAAAAAAGAATTGATAGGTTTACCCATGATGGAAATGATGAAAATAAAATTCTTGGTTGCCGGTACGGACTTAAAACAACTCTTCAATCCTGATATTTCAGTCTTTTGTGAGAACCTCACTAATTATCTCAAATATTGTTATGAAGTGTGCTGCCCTCAAGAAAGGATTCAGCTACAGCCCAAACGCTTCATCTCTGAGAGGCTGGAAAGGTTACGAAGGCTGAAAGAAAGAGCGTATCGCTCGAGAGATAAACTAACGGTAAAATCTGTCAACCTTCATATCAGAATCGAGAAAACCCATCTCAATCAATTGCATGCTGACACTGTACTAGGAGACGAATCCTGCCGCCAACTATGGAACGGACTGAAGTTGCTCTGTGGTCGTTCAACTTTACTTATTACAGTCTCATATGATATCAGTGAGCTCCTCAAATCTTTTGCTTCCGTGAAAAAAGTTGTGCAAGCTTTACCGAGTGCAAACACAACGTCATTTGATTTCCACAACAGAGCAGGATTTAAAGAAGTTGGATGCTGTCTACAGAAAAAAAATCCGCTGGTCCTGATGGGTTTTCCTCAATGGTTCTTAAAACATGTGCAAACAACCTCGCACAAACCGCTTCATTCATCTGGAATACATGTCTGTCAATAAGAAGACTAATTAATACATGGCGTGATGTTCGCATCACTCCAGTACCTAAGAAAGAAAAGGGTGGGTTTCGGCCTATTGCCTAAGCTTCAGTATTACTCAAGATTTTTGAGCGTATCATTATTAAGCACCTTTCCTCTAATCTTGATTTTCGTGATTCTAATCAGTTTGCTCATTGTAAGCGTCGCTCTAATTAAATGCGGTTGCTTGTTTAATAAATTCTGTTTTATCCAATATAGACAAAATACACAAAATTGTTCACGTTTGTTTCTTGGACTACACAAACACGTTTAGGTCTGTTGACAGGAACATCCTATTGTCACTGTTGCGGCGACATAATCTCCCACCACTTCTTTTGAATTAGATGCACGACTATTTTACCGACCGACGTCAATTCACTTGTATTAGGTTTTTCACTGTTACGGTAAACCAGGGTTTAATGCAAGATGCAATTTTATCTCCTTTTCTGTTCTTCTTTTATATCCAAAACTGGTCCGTCACCCCAATTTTTTCACTTTTAAATATACCGATGGCATAGTGGTTGGTGGTGCATCCCACAACAGCACTCCTTCAACGAATCTCCTTCGATCAACCATAAGTTCCATTTCTGAATGGTCCGATGGTGTTAAGCTTCTTTAAACCCAAACAAATGCATTGCAGTTTGGTTTTCCATTAACCTTAGGCCATCAACACTTTCTGGAACATCTGTCTCCAGTATCCTAATCAATAACTTAAACGTTGAAAGGTCACAACACTTCAAATATCTTGGATGTTGCGTGTCTGCTGACCTCAAATGGTTCTATCACATAGAACAAATATTCCTGAAGGTGGAAAGTTGCCCTTTTATAATTCACGCCTTCGGCATCTGAGGGTGTCATTGTACATAATCTCCAAATTTATTTTCTCATGCGGTTTATGCCATCAGACCTACTGCTTTCCCGTTATCTTTCCCGGTCTACTGTCTAAGGATTTCATATTAATTAGACGCTCTCTGAAAAGCATCTACAGATATGGAACTGTTTCTTATGAGGAGCTAGTTGATTCCATTGTCAACCGACACTTGAAGGCGTGTGACCGTCCATGTGACTCTATCTTGTCCGATGTGTTACATCCTTTACACACAGCCCTATCTAGCTCCATTTCAACTTCTGACACCCGCAATAAATTTGAGCCTTTATTTACCCGTGCCACTGCTCTTCACAACTCCGTTGTACCTTACGTTTCACGTGTGATGGTTCCAGGGAACGAATACCAAACGAACTTATACACAGTTTAATGCAAATTTTAATGTTGAGATAGACGAGCATCACTGGACTCAGATTGTTGGTTCGTGAATCAAAATTGATCCGTTCATGGACCAGCTTCTTATGGACCCAATCAACCTATTTCAAATTTCATCAGGTGCAAATTTATTTTCTATTTCCGTCCGGGAACTTGATTGCACGGTTGAAGTATGACCATAGATGAAGAACAAACCTCTTTTATTCCATCTGGTAAGTGTCTCCTCAAATGAAGCCCTTACGTCTAAACTACTTGGCTCAGTTTTCCCCCAAACTCTACTCACAAATGTATAACTCAACCTTTGTCTTAAGTGCATTATGTGCTGATTGGTGTTGCATGTCATGTATGTGGTTCAATGGCGTGATCGAATCTCGGTATTATCGCCCCGAAATGGACAGTAAAGACCTGCTTTTTTTAATTTCATTTGTTTTCTTAATACAAAAGGTGACAAGCTGCAAACGGTGAACAGATTGTGGCGAATGGAAGGACAACAGAAGCCATAAGAATTTTGTCCCATATAACAGATGGCGCGAAATTCTTAACCTCAGTTTCAGAATTCATTTTTATTGTCCCGGGTGCTCAGCACTGTGCCCGTGTGATATCCCCAAAGTTCAAATCAAATCAAGTCAATTCAAAAATCGCTTTATTCAGCCTATCGGATGGATTCTCAGCTTCTTACACACCAGGATCAATTATCACCGCATACAGTTAGGAGGAAAAAGTGAAACACAACATCGTAAATTTAAGAGCAATGTAGCGTAAAAGTTTCAAAATGGATATTATTTGCGTACGAAATTCCATAAGTGTTCTCAAATGGATGCGTTTTGTGCCAGAAATCTCGAAAGATGAGACAACGGACAAACGGTAGGCAGTGGTACGAGCATACACAAGTTTATAACGAAACCTAGAGACGGAAGTGGATACGCATTGTTTAGGTTCTGAGTGTAATGAGTGAGTGACGTTTGATAGAATATTGTTGCAGAAGTTTCCGCAAGAGGTAAAATGTTTCTCGACGATAAAGTTAAGCAAATGCGAATAGGGAATACCGCATGTGGTCGAAATAATTTCAATAGACCGGAGTAGAACTGTGTAAGTTTTGACTATAAAACCGGCAAATAAAAATGAGGAACACTAAATAAGATGAGTGACAACACAAGAATACACAAATCGGGTGAGTAAATACAGCGAAATTTTTAAAGATCGCAAATGGAAAACAAAGAAACACAATCGCCAATTTTTTTTGGATGTAGAGTTTAAATGTGAAGTCCAGGTAAGATCTTGGCAGGCAATAGCACCGAGTTAGTGCAGAGGACGTACTGGGGGAACAGGCTGGTTATCAATATAGATTACAAATCAATGCCTTTGAAAAGAATGCAGCCGTTCTCCGTTGGCTTGTGGGAAGGTGACATCCTCACACTTATAGGCATTGAGAGATAAATTGGAATACAAAGACCATAAGCTTGGGGATATAAACTGGTTTGAAACTGTGAAAAGCGGAAATCACCTTGGAATTCGGGGCCTATGTTGACCACACCAGCATAATTGATATCAAGATCATCTGGGCCAGTTGGTAGGTATCGAATACAGAAAGAGAAAAGAAAAGGGGACCGAATTGCTCCCTGGAGCATCTCTGAATTGACCGGTAGCGAGTCAGAAGATTTCCAAGAAACTTGGTCAGTAAAATAATCTTGGAGCAGAGAAAGGGTAGTATGGGAGAATCCAGCACATCGGAGTAGAGATAAAAACCTGCCACTGTCAACGCAGTTGAAAGCAGTACTACAGTCGAGGAAAACACACATGAAACGCTGTCCCTTGCATGTCTGGGGATCGCAAAACTGAGTTCACCAAATGCGCAAGGGTGTTTAAAGGACAACGTTGTTTGCGATAGGCGCATTGAATGCGATCTAACTGCCCAGTGTTAGGAATAATGTCACTAAGCATAAACTTTTCCAAAAGCCTTAGTAAAACAGAAGTGCAGGCAATTGGTTGCGATTTGCCAGCTTCCTTTTTGGGGGACTAGTGTAATGCGCACAGATCTCCAGCAGTCAACAGTTTTTGTTCCTCGAAGAAACGGGTCAAAATACCGGCAAGTGGCTTCGCTAGATAATACGAACATTCCTTGAGGACGACTGGAAATAGTCCGTGGGGATCGGGAGCTTTTGATGTTTTGAGGCTCATCAGCTGTGCCCGCACCTGATTGACCTGCGAAACTTAACGATGGTCAGTGGATTGGAAATATGAATTTGATACTTTAGTTTGAGTTGACGTGGAAAACATGCAGTTGAGTTCAGCTGCTGTGGGTTGAGGCCCGCGTAATCCAACTTTTGTTCCATAGTTTCTTCATAGCACTCCATATTTGCTTGCAATTCCGATCGCCGAGTAGGGCCTTATTCTTGATGAGCACTGACATTTGTTTAACCAAAGCTTGGTCACGATTTTTATATAGCCGTCTATTGATTCTTCCGACAGTCTTCAAAGTGGGGGAAGAAAATTTGGCAGGGCCGATGAACATAGGGACCATTAGGCAGCAGAGGTAAACGCAGAAGTTCAAATAGCTATTCGACCGAGACACTTGGGTCAAAGAACTGATCAAAATTTATATGAGAAACCGTTTCTCTTAGTGATGCCAAGTGGGCCGGGTCCCATACCCGGTGAAAAATCTTCCGGTTGGATGTACGTGTTAGTGTACCGTAGCATTTCTTTGCGCAGAGTTTTGGCGAAACGTTTATGATGCAATGATCAGAGTTTGCAAAGGAGTTCTACTTCGCACAGCAAACAGGTCAAGCTGGAAAACATAAGGTCCAGCTGCACGTTTCCTCTTGTGGAAAAAATTAAAAAGATTGTGAAAAGAGGGACATGTCAAGAATTGAACATCTGCATGGTTAAAATCACCACTAATGATAAAAAGAGCGTTCCATGTAGTTAGAAAGTTTGGATATGAATACGTCAGCAAACGTCTGTACATCAGAAGTTGTACTGAAAGGGGCGATGTCAATATTTGATGCTACGATGGAACGACATTTAATTAAAAAACGGGTTTTACATTCAAAAGAAATACAAAAGAAAATAAAAAAGAAATCCTACGTTTTATGTGAAGAGAATCTTCGTAGACTTACACCAAGGTGACTTCGCAGTAAACAGTTTCCATCCAACCTGTGCATGTCAAAGAAATCCAGCTCAACCAAAGAGTCGTTGAAGTCAGGATGCAGGTAAGTTTCTTGCAGCATAATTATCCCCAGTGCATGGTATTTTCTAATCCGTATCGATTTCGTGAAATCGCATATTTTTCCAAATAGTGAACATACGTTTGATTAACAAATAGCAGGGTTAGACAGTTTCTGACGTTTTGTATTACGTAAAGCCACTTGCTAACCTGCTCGGGGTTTTCTGAGAAAACCTGACCTAGGCGGTCTGCATTTTTGTATCTATTTTGAACTCGACGACTAAGCTGATAAAGAAGGTCACTCCTGCGCGATAGCCCAAAAACTTTCAAAGTTTTTAAATATTTCGGGGCGTAGGTATTCATAAAAGCGATGAGAGAAACTTTATTCAAACACTTTAATCCAATATGTGACGCACATGTTGATAAACTATCTACTGGAGCACAAATTTAGCACGGCCGAATTTCGAAGGCCAGCACCTTTTCGATAATCATCTTCTTGGTTAGTTTGGAATCAGGGATTTGGCCAACTCCTGTAGGTGAACTGCCAGTGGTCCACCATCACGTTTGTAGCCCCGGATGTCGGCTTTTCATTCTCAAGATTTGGAGAGAAAACACCTCTGCTGCGAGGAGGCAGCGAGTATGGCTTCCTCAGCAGGGGCTATTTGAGACGTTTGATCATACGGGAGCATTTCGCGAGATGCAAGAGAAAGGTGACCAGCAGCAACCCTAGACACCCATCCCAGACCATACTGAGGCTTTCTGATTTGTGCCCAGTTCAGTTAACCCATTGGAGTGTACGGCTCGACTGAGTTGAAACTGTTTTTCAATGTAAAACTCTTGCCATGGCCCAATACGGTCTACTTATGGGTGGGCGTTGACGGTCGATGGTGCAATACAGTACAGCAAGACTGATTTGGGTTCGAGAATTTTCTTCCTTATGGATCAGTTTTAAATAGAGAAAACAAAATACATGCTTACTTTATGTTGTTAGTGTAGTTATTGTTGTCAAAATTCGCGTTGAACGAATGATGGAACGTTATGCTTTTCTAAATATGAAACCAACCATTGTTTCTTTCTGTTCGTTTGACAGGACAGAGTGTAGTGTAGTGTATAGTGTTCGTGGGATCGTCTTGACAGTCACATTCACAACTATTGCATCATGCATTTATGACTGAAAATAAACACCATTCTCTGGAAACGTTTGCCCATATCACTTCGGAACAAGCCCATATGCGGAAAATTAATAATTCGGCATGGAACGATTAGTTGTTTTGTTGAATAGGGAAGCCAAAAATACAGGCCTGTATAATGTATCTTGGATCATTTCACGGCATCTGTACACTTGAATACCGCAGTTTATTAGATCATTATTATTTGGTCAGTAAATAACAGAATCGTAGGCGGAGAAAGATTGCGGTCAAAATTACTCACCAAACACATTTGTTATCAAGGTAGTGCCAGAATGATAAGCCATTCACGCTGATTACACAGTTTGGGATGGTAATTTTGAATGGCTAGTGCCTCGGTGTGTATAAGAACCCGAGTGTTGGTTGTGTTGTAGAGGATTCTGAATGCGTCGCGCAGCATGACCCAGTGTCTCATTTCGACCAGGTGTTTTGTGATCGATGAACTGAGTTTTCTACGGGTCATTGGTGACCTCATATTTACGAAGTTTTCCGTCATTGTTTTCTGAAGCCAGACCGGGATAGGCTAGGTTACTGGGTAACGCAGACTCAGCAAAATGATCCAGGATACAATATGCAAATTTGTTTTTGACTTCTCTATAAAAATACGTTACAGCGAAACTGTGTTTCTTTTTTTCAAGTGTACGTTTTCCTAATTCTATTGACCAAATGAAAGCTTCAGTGGTAATGCAATTACAGTTTACTCTTGTTTAAATCCTTTCCAGATTATCTTATTGGTAAGTAAGCACGCGTGACCCTGGTCACCAAGGTTGAAACATATTAGAATGAAACACTTTACTCATCCCGATAAGTATCGGTAAACAGTGACTATTTTTCGGCATCAGTTAGTTTTGGAGCCCTTATGCCATCCATAATTGAGTCTACAGTACTGACCGATTGTGATGCACTAAAATATTTTCTTTGTGATCAAATTGCGTATATAAAAAAATTCAGGTAAATTGTTTCATAATTGAGATATTATTCCCTGAGTAATAACTCAATAACTGAATCACAAAATAGATAACCTCCTGTCAAATTCAACCCTAAATTCAAGGTCATTGCAAGATTTTTCAAGTCAGTAGTAGTTTTATGCACCCGGATAGGTGAATTTTCAGCATTGGCACCATATTCGGGGATTCGAATTTACAAAATCATATATAATGAAACTGAGAGCAGTAGATTGTGTTTGTCAACGAAGCAAGCATTTACGCAATTCTGTGGAAATTTTGCCCTTGTCAATTAAGTAGACGTGCCAGATACAGCAGAACAGAATTACGATAAGCAGAGATAGGAGCAAATAAACGTTTCAATCGTGAGCGTGTGGATGATGTAGATACAGCTTTTGAAAATTCGTTGTGTAATGGGTGGTGAGTGTCTGAGAGTATTTTGGCAGTGAAACTTTCGCATGCTTCCAGGTGTCTATGATAGAATCGGCGAGTTTATCCCTGACAATGTCACGACATTTAGAGATGTGTTTNCCTTTCGGATATCCGTGAGATTGTAAAACCTTTCTAATCTTGTTACATTCTTCATCCACTGTATAAACCGGTCACGCCCTGTAGAGGAGCGTTCGAACTGGACTATTTTGGATATCCCACTGGAGCAAAGCAAGTAAAATGGTGACATTGTCCAAACCAGATTGGTCCAGTTCGTACACGCTCAATATACCTTGGTGGTAAGATGAGACTGACGCTGGATATCGTAGAATCTAAGCGGGTTACTCATGGTACCAAATGAATAAATAAATCAAAATAAACAAAATTGAAAACAAGGAGATTATCTTCTGAGGAAACGAAAGGCCACTCAAAATAAATACATATAAATAAGTTTTAGGGACTATTGGCATACACATTATGATTCTTCGCTGACTATTCGTGTTGAACCAAATCAATAAGTGAGTCGGCTTTTTGTGTTTTATTAGTTAAATAGAAGCAAAGCAGTCATGGGTAAGTAAGTTAGAAGTCAAGGTGTATACAGGGCTGTGTTTAGGGAGATAATACTCATGCTTAGCCACCAACCTTTCTTGTTCTAACAAACGATCTAACGGTTATTCTGGGGCCAAAATCGTCAATG
The DNA here is from genome assembly GCA_900618425.1 of Echinostoma caproni. Classification (NCBI taxonomy): domain Eukaryota; kingdom Metazoa; phylum Platyhelminthes; class Trematoda; order Plagiorchiida; family Echinostomatidae; genus Echinostoma; species Echinostoma caproni. Next base: position 13,562 of record UZAN01046196.1, read on the forward strand.
TTTGCAGACGATGCCAAAATATGGAAAACAGTGACAAAACCCGAAGACTCGCTGGTGCTTCAGAGAACGCTTAATGCTGCTTATTAATGGTCGATCAAAAATGACACCGAATTCAATACATCAAGATGTACGGTCGTATCCCTTTGCCCGAAAACTCGGTTTCCGTACATCCGTATGTCTCAAATACGAAGGATTTTGGTGTCGCTTTTCAAGACTACCTAGGTTGTTCTTTTAACTGTTCAACGGGGTCGTCCAACGCTGCATGACAGATTAGTTTGCCAAAGCGAGTATTCGACTGCTCCCAGGGTTATTATGAGCTCATATTCGACTCCACACTGAATATGACATTCAAGCATGGAATGCATAGCTGCACCGCGATCGTAAGATTCTGGAACACCCACAAATTATGGCCACCAAAATGGCCAAGATTTATTTGGAAAGACTGGAATTATTGGGCTGTACTCCACACAGTATCACCAAATTCGAGGGGACATGATTTTCGTTTATCAAATAATGCAGAACCCTGATAACCCACGTCGTTCACTGTTCGCCTGTCGCCCGACACTCATCTAAAGAGACACTTATTCAAATTAGTGCTCTAAAATTGTCGACAAAAATGCTGGTGTCAATCGTTTGCCCTTGTGTACTATTTGGAATTCTCTACCACCACACGTTATTTCTGCACCAAAAATTGATTCTTTCAAGCAAAAACTAGATGGAACTTTGACAACTCTTACATTTCCACATCCGTAGCGCTGCACGAAAAGAGAATAATTTATGACCTTTTTCATCTTTCTATGAACCATGCATGGATAAATTTGTGCTAAATCCTATGGGACAAGTAAAAAAAATCGATTGTAAGCATCTCCCATAATAAAACTTTGATTTTGACTATAAGTATCTCCCACGTGATCCGATGATTCAAAACTGTTTTATGCAGCCAGATAAATAAATCGGCAAAAGGATGCAGTCATTTTGACCTATCCACAGGAGCAAAGAGTTGTGATCAAAATCGTTCAATTAGTCGACTAAGAACCATCGTGGGAACGATCGCGAAGCAAATGAACAACCACGTATTCCGTGGTGAGTTCAAAATCAACGTGCTAGAGCCTGCGGGGTTTTGTGATCGTCCGTTGCGAACCCCTCCCCTATTGCTTTTTTACATGATTCACATTGCACTCAACTCCAATTCTCCAGGGTCTTTCACTCATCTGTACGTCACATAACAGTATCTTAGTCTGTACTCGATCAATTCCTTAGTCACCAACAGCAATAGTCGATGGGAACAAGTTTTACTGGACGG
>UZAN01046196.1:15969-29903 GCA_900618425.1 Echinostoma caproni
TTGTGAATGATTCATAACAAACCTATCCTACCCTGAGTACAGTTGTTCCACTTTGCCAGCGGGCCACGGATCCGACACAGCACAGCTTGAAATACAACCGTGACACAATTAAGCAAATTTGTAAAAATAAACCGGGTTCAAATTGGATCGAGTGCGCAAAAAGCTCACTGCCACAGATCAATCCTTCCAAGTTACCGGTGTTTTCATCCGGGGCTACTGTATTCAGTTCCCGACACCGCCGTGTTCACCATCCCCACTGCCACTTCCATCACCACCAAAATCGTCGTCATCGTTATCCTCATCATCCCAATCATTATCATCATCATCATCATCATCATCATCATCATCATCATCATCAACTGACTATTGACTGGTCACCCAGGAAACGTTTAACAAACCGCGAGACGTTTTGTGAATAAACTATCTACTTGACGTAAAAATGCACTCAGTTGGAAATGTAAGCATCATCGTCTATTGATCCACGAAATTAAATTGTTCATGCTAAAAAACATGTATGATTATATACTTATTCAAATGCTAATAAAGCATACAGACAAAATTAGCCTCAAAATGAAATTTACCACTAAAATATGCTATAAAATATTTACACCATGGAGAAAACTAGGGAAATATCACAATGAGAGGTGACTAATATGTTTTCATCTAGTTCCATTTGAAATTGTTTGTTTGATCACACTCGATTATAATTCTTTTTTCTTTTTGACAGACGCTTCATTCGTTCTTTTGCACCACCTGTCCTGTTCGAGATTCCTTTTTCTGAAACTCATTATTTACAACCACAAGAAACGTGTTCAAACTGTTTCGAGGAGAAGGAATATTCATGCGGTATCTTAATCAAAGAACCCTTCAAGCTGACAGACCGCGGATCTTATCTTTCGGATCACCTCACAGGTAACATCAAACATCTTTCTTCACACCGGGTGGAACCTAGACTTTTCGTCAGTATGTTTAGCACACGGACTGTACTGTTCATGCTCCAGTTATTGACATCGGTCCCGGGACGATATCACATTTCGCAGCCCACAGTGAGCAACCATCGTTTTGTAGGCAGTCAGTCTGAATGGAATGAGCGAACTGGATGGTTGATTTTTTCTCCCGAGGCCACGAGCCTCGCTGGTGCACCGATCACGGCCTAATGACACGCTTCAGCGACCAGACGTATCTGACTATACAGCAGATCGGGCTACACAACACACATACGCACACACTCTCTCTCGCGCCCGCACTAGCACCTAGGAGAGTTGGAAACATGCATTGGGCAACACAATATAAGGCACAATGGATGGAGTAATTCATCGTAATTGATACACGTCCAGTTCGTGTTTGATCATATGCTTGTGTGAATCGAACCGAAGTGAACGTCGCTCTGCATCGGCAACAAAGTAACGCACCGGCTATCAACTTCATCCTTCAGAAATAATACTAATATAGTTTAAGTAGGAGCAATCCGGGATACCAATGTTTCGTGTGTTACACTTTTATTTGGAGCTTCGAAGTGAACTTTAGTTTCAAGTCAAGTCAAACCAAGCCTCGTGCACCCGACTGGGTGAATATTCAGCGATTTAGTGTTGGGGACTTGTCTCAAACCCGGACACTGTGCTGAACGTTGGACGATTTATTCGACGGTGGAATACCGCTTGGCTGCCCAGGCCAATGAAGGTGAATCTTGCTAGGGAATTCATGACCGGATCTTCTGATTACCCAAAACCTCACCCACATGGCAACGGAGCGGTGCGCCGGGAAACCGTAATCCATTAGGAGGCCCAAGTACATTCCATTGATTCACACACCTATAGAGACGATCAAACATCGAAGGTGCCTGATACTCAATGAAGCTGGTGATCGATCCCACATGCATGACGTTGTCCATGTGCCTCCTTTTGGTGGGTTGTTTGGGAATCGGGATTTTTAGCCGACTCCCCTAAGTGAGTTGCCAGTGGTTGACAGACTTGGTTATAACCCCGACTGTTGGCTTTGAGTTCTCTAACGTTGGCGTATGAAAACTCTTCCCCAACATAAAGTCAATGGGCGGGGCTTCCTCAATAGAGGTTAGTTGAGATGGTTAGTCGTAAGCAACCATTTCGTGTGATGCAAAGGAAGGGGAATTAGACACAGCATATGAGACTCTCGCATGGAACAAAGTATATACTTTTTAATCATTGCATGAGTGAACCGCATTCAAATGGATGATTGGTTTCACTTTTATCTATAAGGTCTCATCATCACTTAATTCCAAGATGAGGATGCTGGTTATTTTTCCAAAGAATACCACAAGTGAGCCTAGATAGCATAGACCTCGCTACACACACCCAGTCCAACTCTTTACAACAACACGGATTAAAGAATCCCTTGGCTATAAGATTAATCATTGATATCAAACCCTGAATGTTGACTCTACATTTATATACTCAATAAATAAAAAAGGAAGTAAAAAGATATTTATTCATATACAAACGAACGGTTACAGACAGAACACTGCCACTTCACAAGCACTGATGATGTCACCTTGGCTGGTGATGAAACGTTTGCAAACAAATTGCCAAGCTCGGCGAACAGGCGAAATAGATATTTATTCATTTATTATTTAAATTCCACGTTACTAGTGAATTTCCCCACCGGTATATAGAGCTACAGAACAACGAAGATGTTAATTATCTGAGTGATAAAACTCGGCCAGCATTGGTTAAATGAAAAATGTTGAGATTGAAATCACCGAATACTATTGTTCTCTCAGGTGAGAGCCATACGGAGCATGTGCATCATGAATGCTACTCCTCCTCCTCGTCGTCATCATGAATCGCTTGCTATCGAGGGTCGTTATTCCGGTCACATACCTCTGATAGCACAACAACGTGCTGTCCTGGAAACATCGATCGTATTCCCCATCCGTCGGGCTGATGCTGCTATGATGCGCATAAAATTTACCGTAACAAATGCGTGGAATCTTTGGAAACCTCTTGACCGAATCAATTCCTGTTTACAGAGAGCAAATGGAGCTGAGTTGGTAATCTAATTACTACGCAAACGGATAGTTTACTTGTCTTGTGCGTATTCCATTTAACAGTGAAATCTGATTACAATTCTTCGGTCAACTTTGTTTTTTCGTGACTAGTTAACCAAAACGGTAGTCTTAATACAACTTGACAGCACAAAATTAACGACGGGTAAAAATCTCCAGGAGCTCCGATTATTACAATTCAGAGCAATCACGAACCGTATGCACAGGCTGTCTCGGAAATTGAGTATGCGAGTCAGTCTGACCGCGTTTCTTTTTAGTTAACGCCGGACGAGGAAAAATGGAACCGGTATACGAATCGATAGACTATGTTCACTTGGTACCCTAAAGCCAGCCGGTTCGTGACAGTCAGCGCTCAATGTTTCGATGACTGCACAAAGTGCTTCAGCTTCAGTCACTTTTCACTTTCCACGTTGACATAACATTACGCAAACTGGTTTGAACATAAGTTTGTTTTTTCTAGAAATAAACCACATTTCTTTCTTTAATATCGCTTACTTTGTGATTTGTGTAAATTTGGTTTAAAAGTTGCAAGAACTGCGGATATGTTGATTCATTCACAACTTTTTCTCCCATTTGAATCGCTGATTATTGTAGCATTTAATTTTAGGAAATACATTTGCAAGTAGTATAGATCACACCTTAAATTATTTACGGGCCTTGACAGTCGTGCATTGGCATGGGCAAAACTGAGATTACTTCTGTTTAATTCAGGCACCAACATGCAAAATTTGTTGGTCAGCAAACAATTGACTCAACGGCAGAGGTTTAGACTCCCAAACATAACGTTTTCTAGTTCGAATCCCGCTATGAATAAGACATATTTGAGCACCGCTGAGAGGCAGCAACTGGAAAACTGTTTCAAGTTCCGACCATTCAAGTTTCGACCATTGCCCATAATTCCACCAAAAAATATATATTACATGAATCACGTTGGAAAATCAACGAACAATCAGTCAATGTGATCCACTGCGATATCTGTAAATATGCCTGGGTTATTTCTGAAGGATGTGGAGTAAACCAAACGTTTCAGATCAAATCTGAAGGCAGAGGAAAATAAACAACCAAGGTTAGTCGAATAGAAAAATGAAGTACGTCGAAACTGACTAGCGGTAAACCGTCCCAAATTCGTATCCTTTCGTACAAACGCACACATTCACACACACACACACACACACACAACAAAAAACACCACGTGACCTAAGAACATTCTCCAGGACATACGAACTATGGTCATTATTCTTATTTGTTTTTGTTTGTCGGTAATATGCGACTTGTGCAATGATAAAAACTGCCTTGCCAACAATATAATACAACCCGCTCATAACTCAATCACGTACATACGGGTACTTCAAAAAGATTTGGCGGTCTTGATAGCATCTACCAGGCATACTCGCATTGATGAGGATGACAGTGGTAAAAGTGTTTGCTTAAGGTAATCACATGATCACATGGCCACTGATGATAGAAATGATATATTGCGTGGCATGAAACCATGTCTACCCGGTCCTCTCGACACAGCACCGTATTATTGTGGTTAGAGTAATCACGGACTAGATGCGTGCATAAAGGGTGATGTGAAATGAGGATAACAATTGGTGCGGGGATTTGGCCAGCCGTATACAAACGGAAGAATTATTTAAGATAAGATAGCTGCAATGTTTTAAAGCAGTTGAAAACAATTTCCTTTGAAATCTAGCATGCTAGGTAATAATGCCACAGTGCCAATGTGATGTTGTCTATCCCTATGTAAAACTGGTAAAACTGCGAACAAAAATTGTTTCCATCACCACGGCATTTTGCACTTACAACGTCCAAAATATCTATCGATGGCATGAAGGCATTACCTACGTACAGTCCGATGTGTTTTATTTTCAGTTTGTACAGACATTAACCATGCACTTCCGTGCGCCATTTTTGGTTGCTGTTTTTGGCTGCCAATTTGGAAGAAATTAGGAGAAAGATAGGGAAGTTGAAAGTAGAGTCGTATTGAAGACGGAGAACTTCAGTGGATTATTTCTGCGACGGAATTGAGAAGATGCACGAGCGTTACTGTTTACGACACAGCCATATCACTAAGTGTCTCTAACAATCGGTTACAATCATTCATAGATCCCCAGCCAACGAGCCTAACGGGATCTATGTAGCCCAGTCCCATGATTAGGGATTTCATACATTTATGTCAGGTTTTAGGTTTACCGCCCTATACCTTTTTCCGGTGTGTGAGTACCGGTACGACTGCACGTGGGCTAAATGATGGTCATCGGAAGAGGCTTGACGACCACCATGTACTCGATACGTCAATGCACACGGGTCCTGCGATTCCGATTTTATGATCTTGTTATTCTCTAGATTTAACGACTAGCGTAGTACGCTCATCAAGAGTTTGAGGAATGACCGCGAGAAGTGGTGGTTAGAAAATTGTAATAGTCGCAATCTTCACGTCTAATTAGGAATACGGGCCCCAGGAAAGTAGTCGTAAGTGAGGTAATTAAGAAGTCCGATGGTATACTGATTCACGATCAGCTACGCTGTCTCGATCGATGGGCCGAACATTTCGTGGCCCAGTTCAACTGCCCCCCATCGGTATCTGACCTATGAACCCCACCACCACCGTGACTGGGCAAATACTTCCAGTTGATGCTAGTCCTCCGTCTGAACTGGAGGTTTCTCGGGAAACAAGTTAACTCAAAGGGCATAGGGCATGTAGCACAGATGGGTTTTCCCATCGGAATTTAAGGATGGAAGCTCAGCGTTAGTCTGAGAACTGATGGAACTCCCAGGTGGTCAACTGAAGACCTGGCACAAGGGTAAAAAATCCCTAACCAGGGGACTGGGCCAAATAGGTTCCGTTAGGCTCCTCGGGGACCTCGGGATGACCGTAACCGATGATTAGAGACGCTCAGTGATATGGCTGAATGCCGTAAACAGTGGTATTTGTGCATCTTCTCAATTTCTTTGCAACCCTAGACCACTGAAATTCTCCATTTTCTGTTCGAATCTACCTTCCTGTCTTTCTCCTATTCTTCATCCAAATGGGCAGCCAAAAACAGCAACCAAAAACGGCGCACGAAGGTGCATGGATAAGGGTTGTACAAACTGAAAACTTAAAACTGTAGTAAGCTTAATCCACGGCCTCATTGTCTGTCCATGTTTTGTGAAATATCCAATGTAGAAAGGAGTAGAACATATCATAGTTTTGTCATCGGGAGTTCAGTGAACTACCGCTCCATTTAGTAAATCTTTCCTGATTTAACCGTGAAATGTGATGTGCCAGATTCTATCACGCAGTCTTTCGCTTCGCCTTAAAGTAAGCTTTTTGGAGAATACAGAAGTAGGAATATGTGGCTTCTATCATTTTTCACTTCATGCCCAGTGCATGGCGTAACACGTAAATCGGTTTTCTGATCAGCATGTTTTGCAGCTGATTACTTCAATGCTTGTAAGTATACATTTAACAAGAATTGTCCAGTTTAGACTCGCATGTAGCTTGTGCATGTACTCAGTTTCTAAGCCACGAGCACAAGTCTTGATTAGGAACATGTTTGGAGAAGGGATAAAATGAGGCAAACGAAGCAAAAGACCCATAAAATCTCATCGACTACTCAGATGTTTGCCACGAGTTGATCTAAATTAACACGTCGAAAATAAAAATTTTATAATTCCCTGGCTCTATAACTTTGGATCGATCGGTTGCATTACCCGACATTGGATGAGAAGAAGTGTCTCCACCTTTTCAATTAGCAAACGCCAGAATACTTGACCCCTGTGACAGATAGATAATTTGGTTGGTACTTACCCCATCTCAGCCAGACTTGTAATGTACATAGTTAATATAAAAGTAACAATACCGTTTGACAGTTTAGTAGAAACCCTAGAATGTGTATCTAGGGTAAAATAACAATATCTCCGTGATCAAGAAAAGCTCATCAATACAAAAGAGTTTAAAATATGTTTTCCTTCGTGTCATTACATATTACAACCCAAAATGAAGTCTGGCGTACTTTATAGCTCACAAAATAAACTACTTCTAATGTGCTTCAAGTAAGGTATAGGTCGTACCCAAGGGATCTTGCATAGGTACCATGCAGTGTCCAGGTTGACGTATGAATCTCGGCGGCTGTTCGCGATATCTCACTTTGTTGTGAACTGTGGAGGGACGATTTCCCAAGAGAAATCAGAACTGTGCCCAGGTCGTCATCTTGTTGCTTCTCCGTTGTGAATGTGATTCGACACGGCTAGGAGTAAACGGTTGTTACTCCCAACGGGATGTCATGTGATTCAGAACCCGATGGAGGCACTAAAGATCCCAACCTGCGTACTTACTGATGAATACATATATGTACCAATTAAACGTCGATGGTTATGTTTGAGCAATTGTACATGCAATTTTTCCTCAGAATTTGTTTGCTTACTATTTTCCAATACATTTATTAAGTAATTAAGTAAATTAATAATAATAATAATCCTTTTAAAGATACGAGACAAAGATACGTAATTGAATCAACTTTGTGACCGATAATTCTGCGTGAATTGAGACTAACTTTGAATAATGGGTGAAATATTCCCCCAGTTAATTGACAAAACATCATCCTAGTATCATGCTCACTTTTGATGACGACGAGGTCGAGGATACCGTAGAGTTTTGAGCTACATGCATCTCTCGCTGGCAGAACAGATTAGTGGACAGATCCATCCTCTGGAAGAACATATACTGTCTGGGTGATAGGTTCATGTCAAAAAACTTCGGCCCAGTGCAAGACAAGAATAAACTCATGCACACATCTTTTATAGGAGTATGAGATATCAGCAGAAGTAGAGGAAATCTTCAACGACAAATCGAGCTTTAAAAAGACTGGGGTTTTCGTCGTCCGCATCAACTGGACTGAGGGATAGGCAAGTCACGTTAGCAGATAAACACTTCTCAAATTGTTTTACTAAAACTGGTGAACAACAAATGCATACCACAAGCACCAAAAAAGTAATTAAACACAAACGAGACACAGAGTTCAGGTTTCACAAACCTTATTTGAATGAAAGCGTTGTATTGACCCTATTCTAGGTATGGTGTATCATTTGCAACATGGCAGATAGCAAACTGCTTAGAAATGTGAAAACCAAAGCTGTTTGGAACCTACTAAGTGAATCTATTCAAACTGTTCAATTGTCTTACAGCGTTAGATCTGCCTGTTTTCATTACTGAATTATCAAGGGTTATTTTTTTCATTTTTTTACCGCCTACCGTGATTTGTCAAGTGGTTTTCCCCTCTTTTTTTCTCAGTCCGATTGGCTACATCGAGTATTCATTGGCGGCTATCCCGAATGCATTATGCCAACCTTTGTTTGTGACTTTTGTTTCCCAATTCTGAGGTGAGGTGGGTGTGTTTTCGGTTTCTAACATTTTCCGATTCTAACTACACTACTAACAACGGGGATTCCCTGTGGAATTGAAGGATTGGTATCTTTAACTATTTTTGTTTAGGAAAGATTGCTGTTCATGCAAGATCCTGATTATTATTATAAACACGCAAAAGATAGTCAGATATAAAAACTCATTAAGAAGAGCGAAGCCGATTGCAACTGGAAAGTAATCGATGCCGCCACAAAAAAGGTCAAAGTTCAAATTTGGATCACACGTTCGTCGAATGTGTTTGACTACCATTTACATGTACTGTTGATCACGCATGGGCGCGCATCGTTGTTACTTACCACAGAGGCCGGTTTCAAAAACCAGGCGCAACCTGGCTCAACATTCATCAGTCGAGGTGCATAGGCATACACGTGACTTGATTTGAATTGAGACTGTTATCGATTTTGATTAGATTGAACTACTGGAAACTACCAAGGAGCAGGAAGAGAAACAACAATTAAGTCCGGTGAAGTGTACGTTCCCTGAAGTTTTGGTTTAGGTGTAGATGTCAGATTTTGGTGTACTGGTTCCACCCATTGGATATGCCTCAAACTTTATATATTTATTGTTTCCAAGCATCATTATTCCACACTTGCATTTTCTTTTATATGGCTATAATTAACGGGACAGTTGTTTTCCGTCATGTACTTTCATCCGGCTGAAATAAAACATGTGTAACTCAGATCAGGTACAGACACAGTCCTTGTACGTATTTACTTATGTGATACATTGCATTATCTGCCCAATCGTATATTCTTTATTAACAGTACCATCTCTAACTGCCAGTGCATCAATTGATTACCAATTCAACTAATCAGAAGTGATCGCGGAATAAAGATCACTGAATCCAAGCCAAGCCCCCCCCCCATCTGTTCCGTTTTGTACACAACACGTAATACCGTTCGAAATACAACCAAATGATGGTATGCTTTTCAAAGCAAAATCAATGGTTTAGCGGTTTTGGTACTTACAAGTAGCCGATTGATATCCATGAGAGTTCGTGGCGAACAAATTATATTGCCGATGAGCCGATGAGCAGCATCTCTTTCAAATTTATTAACTATTTACAGGTCTAATCGAAACTGAAGCAACAGGTATCTGTGAAACACTTGTGTGTTCGTATAGGCAACAGTATTTGTACTAGACTAAATTTTTTTCCAAATAATAACAAAGGAGCCTTGGTGAGTCTTTATAGCATTGATTTTCCTGATTCGCTTATACTCAGGAGATGGAATAGCTTACAATGTACAGGATACTCCTATTTCATCAGTAGTAGTTGACCTACAGCATGACGAGTTAGGAGGTAATTTAAGGGGATAGAAAAGATTTTATTTATAACAAATTAACATTGATAATAACTAGGATGTAAAGTTTATGTACACTAATAGTCGATTGGTCTACCTTTGTTCTTTAGGACTTTTTCGAGTCTCTTCGGCATGGAATCCACTAACTTTGTTATGAAGTCATTTTCTACTTTGTGCTCCATTACGTATCGCACTTTTGCCTCTGGTGTCCAATGTGCAGGTAGCCCACTGACTTCTCTTTTCAAACAGAAAATAGATTTTCAATCACGTTGAGATCCGGGCTATTAGGGGGGATTTGCATGAACTGAACCTTGGAGTCACGCATATTTTCTGGTTGTGGTTTTTTCATGGATTATCCCGTAAATTGTGCTTTTGTTAACGTTAAAGCATTGGGCAAGATTTGATATCAAAAATCCCAGTTTCTGTGCTCGTGCAATTCTGTCTCTGTTCTCTTCACTGAGATAACGGGAACCATTGGTTTTGAGCGCTGCTTTTTCATTATGGCGACAACAATACGAACATGCAAAGCTGTGCACAAAAATGACCTTGACTTCAAGGTTGACTTTGATTGAAATAGTATTTCTCGAATTCAGTGAGTTAGATATCAAGCATAGATTATTATTAAGATACCTCATTTATTGTTATTTCCCCGGGTTGTGAAACATTTCTGTTTGGTTATTCAATAGAGTTGCTATAATGGATTACATGTCGGATAAAATAATGTCACATAGCAAACACCCGAGGTCGCAAGGGTTTATGGAAATCATTTGGGATAATTCTTCATTATTCCTATTAGAATATATTGCGTTTTCATACTTGATAAAGTTTGCGTTTTTCATGTTCAGATCATTTTATCTTAGCAACCAAGGTCACGCACGTTTAATTGACAATTATGCAGCCTAGAAACTGCTTATATCCCACTAAATAAGATGTAAATTATTGTCCACACATAAAGCNCATTAAAACAAGGAATATATATGATGAAACTCCACTTGATGATAGAGAAAATATTTCCGTGCATCACAATCGACCAGTACTTTACGAATCGGTCATAGTTCGGGACAAGAAAGCATCGAAGTTATATCATACCAAAAGGTTGAACTGGAAGTAAACTTCAAACTTGTACAGACCGTTTTGGTTGATTTTATTCTCTATCTTCAGCTTTTGCCTACTGACATCACTATTTATCCTGATATGCAATATTTTTTTAAATAAATCGTTTTTAGGCTTGCAGAACCACAAGTTCACATTGCTACAGAAACATCCAACCACTAAAATACCAAACACGACAGGCACACTGGACTCATTTCTGTTGTAAAGCTATAAATCCCAATGCGAAAGGTTACATTGTGAAATGTTACGCCTTCCCTATTCATCAAATGCTTTTGGACCAGAACACATGGACAACGTGACTGTTTGCGTCCAGAATTGTGATTCTTTTCTTGGGGAATGAAAACCTTAACATTTATTTATTTTCGCATTTAACTCATATTTAATTTTGACTAACTATGGGGGATAATTGATATTGATTGATTTGAACTGACCATCTTTCGGATGTCACCTTCACGCACAATCCTCACTTCATCCGGTCAAACATACACCGCGAAGCACTGGAGTCGAGCTTTGCTCTTGTTAGAGCTTATCAGTAGGGCATGTCCACCGATGTCCATTCCCATTTTGAACTCCGGACCCCCTGGAAGGCGTGTCTGATACCACTGTGTCAACCAGCTCATTCCAGGGTTGAACCGAATTGCCATTTCACGTTCGTTATGGTGTCGTCTTCAGTGATAGTCAGTTAGTTCAGCTGGGCCCGACAACAAAGAAGGGAGATGCAGTTTACGATCTATCAACTACAATTGAAAGCTTCCCATCGAGTCAGGACTTCGATGAACGTTACCGACTGACTTACCACAAACCTTCTAGGCTCGATTGATAACTAGTATTCAACTTACACTTATTTGTTGGTGGTGGGTATGTAATACTGATGGGCTCAAATCAGAGCAAACCTCGACTCTAATGCGTCCGAGTGTGTTTGACCGGATGAAGTAATGATTGTGCGTGAAGGTAAGGTCCGAAGGAATGTCAGTTCAAATCAATCAATATCAATTATCCCACACCACTACTCCAAATTAACTGAGAGTTATATGTGAACATAAACTAATGTGCCACGCTTCTGCTATCATCAATGATGATGTAAAATTGGCTCCGCAAAACGAAGGAAGATAAAAAATGATTATAAACAAAATAAAAGACAGGCATGTGGATTGTCACGGTTAACTGTGCAAAATTGCGCCAATAATATTATTAGTAATGATTGAACCCCAGCTTTTTGCATGACGATTATCCGTAAGAATACTCACTCAATTACACTTACATTCAATACANTAGAACTGTTGGTTCCAAATAAACTGCGTAATTGCATGCGGCTTTTATACAAGTATTCGGAAAACTCATCGAATTGTAAGTAAATGTTTTTCTATGTAAACAAACACCGTTTTATTTCAGTTTTTTCAAAGACAATCCACTGGTAATACATTGCTTCTGGTAGTGGGGTGAATCTCTTCAAATGTTGGTATATTTGTGGCGGTCTTCCCATGTTGATAGAGTATCACTCATCGGTATATTTGACAAAATATTTGTCACACGCGAATTTGTGGAGGATCTTGTCGTGTAAGGAACAAATGTGTTATGTTTTACTCCGCTTATATCCGTTGCCTACTATTAGGTCGCATAGTACTATATCACAGGTAAACACCACAAGTGCAAGAACACAAGATATAGCACAGTAACAATAGAAGCACACAGAGATACGGGAACAGCAGACTAGCACTAAGTCCGTGAGGGGATGATAGTTCTAGGAGCAGAAGCTACCCAGGCGAAACACAGGACACACGGTCGGCTACAGACCTCTCAGGCCTCTCAAAACACGAGAGAGAAGAAACGGCTTCAGCAGCACTGGATTTTAATGGCGTTGAGCACAAGTCATAACTTACGGGTCACGAGTTCATTCATAAGTTATACTCTGAGGCTTATATATGATTAAAACTAGCATCGATCAATGCAAGAAAAGGATTGTACCAATCAAGTACACAGTGAGCAAAGTTCAGTCGGGCATAGGCCACGGATCAGATGGACGGAGAGAGTGAATATTGCCGTCCGACGCAGTATTATTGATTAATCTTTGCGAGATTAGGATTGACCCTCGACGACCCGAACTTGAGTCGAATGTGTTGCAAAGTTGTTTGGTTTTGTTCACAGAATTATTGTGTGTGCAGTCGAATTTATCTTGAGAGGAATGGTATTGATCTTCGTCCCAACAAAACGAAAGCTCGGAAACCGGAAAGCCAGGAAGTCCTGGAGAGCTGTTTTGATTTGATTAGGCCCCATCCCCATGGCGAATTCGTCGACCCAACTACGGATCGAACCACGGACCTCAGATGTGGATTACACGCACACACTACTCGACCACCGGGTAAATGATAGGACTGTTTCCCGTTTTTCTTTTACCCAACATAGTACAGCCCAGTTCGGCGAGCTTGTGAAACGCACTACACCCTGCTCGTCGTAGAACGAGTCTCTAGGGTTCTGATGACGAGATTGTTTGATACTTAAAAAGGTTTTTGTTTCACATTTCACTTGTTCTGAACACGAAAATAATCCACTTTTACAAATGTGTGTCAGTTGAGGAAGTGTGGTTATTTCCATGGTCCAACAACTGTAATCCTTGTTCATCTGATGGCCGTGGTAACGGGATAACGGAAATCTTAACAGTGCCTCACAAGCCCAACGATCAAATCCCGCAAAATATCCCGCCCATCTTTAAGATTTGTGCATTTTCTAGACAGTTGCAAATTATCCACGGCCCATATTCTAATCGCTAGCTATCAAAGTGTGTTGATGTGTTATCGCTCCGAATGCATCGCGGTCACCACACTCGGAGTGAGGTGAAAAGAGTTGAGTTCTGAACAGGATAAAATAGGCTAATTAACAAATGTACTGCTTGTATCGTTTAAAGGTTAGAATATATTATGGGTTAAAACAGAATCACAGGTGGTTTCTGACCTGTTTATGGAGCGAGTCAACGCAGAAATACAGAACTATCCGCATCTGTCAAAAATAACCATTTGACTTATTTGCACGCGCGAATGTTTACCTGATCGTTTATAATCTACCCCCCCCCCCC
>UZAN01046197.1:8800-18991 GCA_900618425.1 Echinostoma caproni
AAAAACAAAATCGTACTTTACGAGGCATTCAGAGTGGTCTGTTTAATGGAATTAAATTTTCAATTAAAATTGGTAAAGTATTTATTGGAATGTGCTTTTCGGGGTGGTNTAAAATGATAGTAAAATGTTTTCAAAGAGTGATTTTATGGTCCCTTGGGGAAGATGAATTTCGGGAAACTCGTCGTGTCTTGAGATATTGTTTGTGCTGAAACTCAACTAAAACCTTGATGTTTTATCCAGTGAAGGTTTTATTGATGGAAGTAATTTCATAGTCGCAGCTTAGGTCTTGTTCCGGAAAGTCTGAGCTCGTTTTGGAAACGTTTCACACAGAGTAAGACATCACTGTAAGTTGATCACTGACGTTTTTGTCGTAGTCTACTCTGGTCTTCATAACAACTTGGTTCCTATTGCGTTGACCTTAGGAAAAGAATTGATACCTTAGAAGTTCGTATCACAATAAATTGCAGAGCTGACTCTTTCGAATCCGAAAATTCTGAGCTACTTAGGGCCAAGCTTTTCACCATCAAAATTTGTAGAAAATACATTTCGATCTGACTTGCTTACACCCATATATATATATATATATATATATATATATATACGGAGTGCAATACTCAAATCGGTTGTGCTGTCCCTCCGAGAACATAAGAAAATGGAACGTTTACCCTAGATTGAAGCGTTTGTGTGAATGAGAGACCAGAGTACCCGAACAATGAGCTCTTTTTACATGAAAAACACCATTCTTAGGAATTATTGCGATAATTAAAATAAGGATGGAACTTTGCGTACTGTCTGTGCCACGCTTAGTCAACACGGTTTGCAATCATAACTTATTATGTACGCACAATAGTCCTTTTTCGCAAGGCGAGAAAAGAATCACAACACTGTAGAACAGAGTATCTTTCCATTATTTCGCTCATACCCTCATTCAATTGGTTACTTGCATTCCAAGTGTAATCTGTCATCGGATCAAGCATGTGAATAATGCAGAACGCGAAACCCACCCGCCGGAAAGGAATCAGCGCAGGAACAACAGAAATCGTCATGCACTATTATTTATTTTGCCCCTCTTGTACTACTCAAATTAAATACTTCTCAGTATTGCTGAAAGGTTCACACACACACACACACACACACTCGCAAAAGTGTACCCAGAATTGAAACACGATTCGATTTGGTTCAAAATGTTTGGTTTAGTCATCAATTCTTTCCTTTGGATGGCTTATTGTCTAAAGAAGTTAAGATGTTTGTCTGGCATGTGTTTGCTAGTCAAGATTGGGTGGCAAAACAACACTGTCGGACTCAGTGGCCCGCCCGCCCCCTTCCCTCGCATAAAAAAATCTCAGGGCTTCTAGGTAATCGAACACCGATATATATTTCGACCCGAATGCACTATTGTCTGACCTGTGGAACTGTTGAACTCAAGTAACGGACTATTTGCATCATCCAAATATGCAGCGCTTTATTTTTGCTTCACCTCTTTAACGAACATTGATTGTTTCTGACTAGCACATTAAAGACCTATGCGGAAAAAGAGAGCGGAAAGTCCACATAGCAACATGACATCTTAAATTGATTCTCGGAAATCTTAAATTCATATTGTGACATCTTAAATTGGATTTGGGATATCTTACACTGAAAAAGGTATGGATAGAAATTCACTTGCACTAAAATGAAACGTGAAAAGGGGTAATATGTTTGGGGAAATCAAATTCGGACGTAGTGTACACGTGCGATCGAACTCAGACAAACTTGAAATAGTTAATATTAGATGTTGGATGCTGATAAAACCGTGTTTCTCAATTGTGCTCATGCGGTAGAACGTCGAAAATGTTGCATGATATGATTCTGAATGTATTGTCCCGACTGAAGCACTTCTTTTTTGTCACGGAGTTTCGTTGACTCCTGCGCAAACAACTGATAACATGACGCCCGGTTCTACCTAATTTGTTCTGTATCTCGTGTCTTTTCCCAATGATGTGCGACAAATCTGGTGTACAGTCATCAGAAAACTTTACGGGTTATCTGTTGGCCAATTCGGAAGAACGGCTGCATTTCGTGGTCCACATCTAAATATAGAATTTTGCCCCGACGACATCTGTCTGTCCTTTTTCCGGATTGTGTCCAGATTGGTAGTTGTGCTCACATTCATCGGGCACGGAAAGGCAATGGGAACCGTATGTTTTGGTTTAAGTCAGTGCAATCACAGCGTTGACAGGCTACAACGATCCACGTAGAATGAAACGCAAAAAACCCGGAAGACGATGTATTTCATCAAATGGTTTTTTTCTACAAAAGCGATACTGAAAAACATATTACAATATTACAATTGTGTAAAATATGCTAACCTCAAACTGTGGCACTAGCCGGTTGAGAAACACCGGAATCTGCGAAGCCAGTAATCCGACAAGCAAGAACGGCGAGCAAGCAGGCGCGCAGTTCGATGATAATAGAATGCATACACCGAACAATGTCGAACAAGATCACGTGGTGGGCAATTCTGGGAACTGACCTAGAGGGAACCTATCCAAACACAGTGGGTGTGAGTGTTTGTCATTAGGGCCCGCGGTGACAGGACAGTACGGTAAATCGATGTAGGTGTGTGCGTGCATTAGTGTGTGTACACAGGCGTCAGGGTCAATCGATCATGAGAACGGGTGGAGGAAACGGATGAGACCGACAGAGGACAATGTAATGGAGCAAACATACTAATAGTGCGTGCGAATGTGAAAACGGTGTGGAGAACAGTCATAGGCACGGATCAATGAGAAGATGAAATCAACAATACACGGTCAAAGGAGGACAACGGACAGTAGGATACTGGTGCTGTGTGTGTGTGCATGTGAAGAGTGTCAATATGCGGCAGAATTTATCCTGCATACAATGAACTGTAACGATTGAACATAGATAGCATTTCATCAACAAGTCCTTTAAAAAAGAGTACCTATGACTGGTGTGGGTTGTACTGCCCCTGACGAGGGGGGGGGGNCTCGCCACTCGTTAAATGCATTTGAATGCGACCGACAGAACACTGGACAGCTGTTTCGCTCATACTGCTTAGTTTCTCTCGTCTGGTCAGGACTCGAACCGCGAAATCATCATCAGCAACGCAGTTTGAAAAATGAATGACTTAATCGAAACAATCAGTGCCCAGATTGATTGAGCCATTCGTCCAAGGTGCTGACCATCGATCATGTAGCTCTCGGGTAGCGGTGCAGATTCTCAACGCTAAGGTTCCTAGTTCGAGTCCAGACAGGGAGGTAAAATGCTCGCACTAATCATGAAACTCCGAACAAAGTAAAACCGCGATCCAAAGCTATTTGCGGCTCATCACAAATATTTCTACCGAATCCAGATACACTCAAAAAACTTGTTTCATGTCTTTGATCAAAGATTTATTTCACTGTAGATTTAAGAACAGGTATCTCAAAACTAACAGTGAACGATAATTATGGTGATAATGTCCAAACGAATTTCCACAAGCCTTCATCGACATTGAGGTTCTCCGAACCCTGTGATTCTGGGAGTTTTTCATTGGAATGCAGGGTACTTATCTGACTGCGAATTCGATAATAATGGTATTATGTGCGTAATTCGTTGAAGCCGACACGTGTTATTCACATTTGGGATGATTTAACCAATAATCACATGTGGCATAACGTACTGGTATTGATACATGTTTTTCCTTATAATTCAAACTAACCAGAGTATACCAATACGGCGGAGTCTGTCAATTTGGGATACATTTGCGGAACTTCGTTTATATGTTCAGCTTATTCCCAACTAATCCGTTTGAATTGATGCTCACAAAATCGCCCAGCTCCTCAGAAATCTGCAGAGGAAAATATAACGAATACCGGGGATTTTCGTGAATTTGACCGAAGAAACTTCAAAGATATACCGTTAGCTTTCAAGTGTCCCATCAGTTGAACAAAAGCATGGATAAAAACCGGTTTCCCGGGACTGCCAATGAAACTGTCCGTTTGTAGGGAACCGTGTGAGGGACTCGCACGCGTTCAATTTGCTTGAACCATCCTCCAGCGATTTCTTCAAGTGGTCTTCGGATGAACACATGTGACCGAGAACCAGCCGCAGCAGGAGAGAATCGAGCTGTAAAACTCATCATGGACGCAACATTGCGCACACAGAGAAATACGGCCATGTCCAGAAATGAAAACTCAGCTTAGAAGAATCTAATTCTTCTGCAAAGACAAACATTATTTTGTTGAAGCGAGCGCGCTATGTATGGAGCTTTATGCCACCCGGTCACATTGGCTCATGAACAAACGCGATATATTGTTCTGTACTGAATTTGTTTTTCCACTCATGAAGAGACCATTACTGCATTTGCTGATTGTGAAAGAAATATGATTAACTCAATCATAAAGACCTATCACACTATAAGGATTGCCATAAAGGTAGATATTTCAAAAGCACCACCCCTGGGTTTATGACACTTTTATATATTCGGAATGATATTATTCCACCCGGTCGGTGTACTATCTGCGAGAAACACATAATCCAGTTTCATTATGAACCATTTGAAATAATATGTATAATGTATTTTTTTTAATTTAATATATGACCAATAGGCATAATACTACCTCCCAATCCATTCTCCAGTGGTTCTATTCGGGAATGCGCTCCAATGCAACAGAGGATTGCAGCGCTTTTCACGACGGATTTGTTTGCCAAAAGGATAAAGGACAGTTGTTCTATGGTTTTCCGCTTGGAAAACAGATCGTGGTATTTTGTTTGAGTTCAATCAAACTTCTAGGCAGTGTTCCTTAGGTACACATACTTAAACTGTAACTATGTAATCTATAGTGCAACGGTCATCGTTCTGAAATGGGAACCCTCAGCGGAATATGCAAGTCAGAGAGTATATATTACTCGAATAAGGCAACCAGAAAAGGTGGCCGTTTAAACGATCGACGCCTACAAAGCACATCAGCTTCCTGAAAGTTGCTGTCACCCGACATGGCTGGGCAAGAGAAAACCTCGACTCCCGCACACTTTCTTCACCACGTTCCGCTGTCAATTGAATGATCTAACAATCACTGCATGTGATAAGGTTTACACCAGTAGAGGAATCTTATGGCTTCAAGTCTATCGAGTATGAGAATACAAGGAATGCTGCCTGTGCAACCAAGAAACGGGAAATATTTAACGGGAAACACCATATATATATATATATAGATGTAAAGGCAAGCCATTAGTCACATGTTTACTGGAATGGGTTTGAACTCTGAATGTCTTATTGACATCTATCTGACCCCATTCGAAATGACAGTTTGTGATGGATGCGCGTAATGGTTCTTGCAGATATAATTATTCTCACACTGTCGGTCACCCTAACCGGAAGTGCAGACATCCCGACCAAAACAAAACTAGCAGATGTTAGGTCGACCGTAAAATGCATACCAAGATTCCTTGATCTACAAAAATAAACATTTTTCAAGGTTAGCACTACCAACCGGTGGTCAGAAAACGAGGAATACTTAGTTAGGTTTACCGGCTAACCCGAACGGTTGACTAATGGATGAAGTCCGGCATGTTCCGGTTTCTAACTCGGAATACTGCATTGATCAGCTGTATTAATCCTCGCATTGTACTAAGTAGGCTCAAAGCCAATTCGAATACCGTTTTCTTCCAATATCTCTCTGTGTGATGTGGCAATTATTTCTCAGTTTTGGATATACAAAATTATATTTGGCGGTTTCTTAGTTCTTCAAACCCTCACTACCGGTTAGACTCGTGTACAGACAGTATGAACTGTACACACATATGCATCATTTCGTTCCACTCTACAAATAACCATGATTCATCTCAGGGACAAAAAATTTAGTCCGATTCACCAACCCAAATTCTTTCGCCTGTTGCAATTAGTCGGATCGGTGCATTAAGATCCTGTTTCCATAGGCACTGCACTTGCACCGATCTGCCAAACGTAAATGGTTCTAGCAGTTCTCCACATGCCCGAGCGACCCCCTATCGAGAAAAACCTGTCTGATTCGAAATATTCTTTATGGTGTTTTCCGAAAGATTTCTTTCCATCGATTAATGCAGCCCCACTATTTTTAATCTTTACAGTGAACTGCGATTAGCATATTGAAACGTGTGTATGTCTAAAAATCCTTCTTACCAATTATGTGCCATTGCGAAGCGGAATTGTCTTCGAATTTGACAGCATGCGGAAATCGCAATTCTGCTTCGCATAAGTGGAACTAAAAGAACAACCGGTAATGCTCTTAGGTAGTTTTTGTTTCCACTAACTGCTTCTTATCACCATGAGGTTGACTGATGTTTTCGGGATTCAACCAGTAGTTATGCTGTACTTTGATGAGGCAGTTTAGCATTCAGACGAGAAAGGGTTCCACGTATCGCTGTTATTGTTTCAACATAATCGAATACTGGAGAGGCGTTTCCATTTGTGGATACATTTGAGCAGATAGAAGACAAACGCCGATTTGCTAGTGGAGTTATTTTGTTTTCTTAAATATTGGGACTATTTTAGATATGTTCAAATGATTCCACGGTTAATAAGGTGCATTTAAACTAAAAATCTTTCTGGTTGCCGAGGTTACCAAGGCCATAAAGCTAGTCCTCAAACGTTTCACTGGAGTGACACATACTTCTTCGATGATGAGACAAACAGCTTCAACTAATACTGAATACACATTTAGGTTGTTGTCTGGAACACGAATGGGTTGAAAGTGGTTTGAGCGGACTTCCAACACGTGAGGCGACGGAAGTTCCACTCAATCTCGTGTTTTTCCTGGCAATTTCTGTTTCCACGTTACCGGAAATGTTAAAACAACTTTACCTGAGCACGTTTGCGTCACGCGCTTTTTAAGCTCCTTGCTGCCGCCGAAACCGTCGTCAAAACACAATGACGATAGGTCCATTTTCGCCCTTTGCAGGTTTGCAGGTTTTACAGCGAATGCATGTAGAGATTGGTACTTCTACACACAGGTGCTTTCATCGTATCGGAGTTTTTCGAGGACTGTTTGCAGCATAGATGATGGTTTACTGATAATGCGCATGAGTCGACGAGGGCACGAATGTCCGATTTGCGGTCATACAGGCCAAACAACATGTGTTGATATGCAGTAATGAAGAGACATTCAAACTACTAATTGTCTAAATAACTCTGAGAACATCTGCTGTTATTGCGATTAAACAATTTATCAGCTTAACCCATGGAAACGTTGCCTAACCGTAACTATCAATCCCATAGGAGTTTTCATCATTCTTGCAAACTGGAGATACAAAGGGATGAAATCGTTTTTGGTGTCACGTCTTGTATACCGTTCTCAGCCAAAGTTGGATGCAACAACTGCAAACTACGGGAAAAGCCTAGTGGAAAGCATTCGCAACCCCTAATTGTTGTAATCGGTAAGAACCCATTCTATCGCAGTCATCATATTTGTTTTGACCTTCGATCGTAAGTATATAGTGGATATTCCATAAATTATGCATTTCGTGGAAGAAACAAGCTTTCGCAATGCACACAAATGAAGTGGTGTCATGTAAGGTGGACAGGGACTGGACCGAATTTTAGGATGAGGTAGGAGAAGGAAGTGAAGCTTTGGGGTCAACACACAGACCATACAATTCAACTGTGCGTACATACCGTTTCAAGCAAGAAATGACAACAGGAAAATCACTGCTGTCGGTACGCTGCTATATCCTTCAATATCGCCAGTCAAACAGTTGCAAAGTCTTTTGAAGCCCAACCTGAAAGGTGCGAGACATGTTCTACCTAATGGTTCTCTGTTTCTGTATGCCTCGTCTTCACGCCATTTGTTGACCTCCACGGAGTTTCTGCACGTTAAAATCGCCCACAGCGAATAAAGCGCGGAGCAGCGGATGAAAACTGTGTATAGATAATTCGTGTCCATGCGAGCGAAACCCACTGATATGAATCTGATACCGTTGCAAATTTATCCCAAATAAACTCCGAAACATAGGACGGCTTACCTCCAGATTGCTGACCCGCTCCCAAATAGGCTAAACTACGTAAATACCGATAGTCAAAACCTTCTAGTCGATTGATATTTTACTCAAAAATTCAAGGTTCTTCAACCATAAAACAGAACTGAAGCAATATGAAAGACATTTTAACTTTAGTGAAACGTCGCGTTTCCTCCAAAGATATTTCAAGTCTACATAAGCTACTCCAGCTTTCGACTTGCTGTGCTGCCGTCAGTAGGCACACAACGACACAGTAGGAAATACAATGCACAATAACTATTTCCTAGCTATTTAGTTTCACAGTGGAACTATTCGACACCCAGTCGTGCAGCATCGATTTGCAATTTCAGTGTGCAAAGTACATACCGAATGGGGCAGCAACACTTAATAGTTTACATTCATTTGATTAGACAGACATACCATCGGCACACTCTCAGTGGCACAGCTTTTCTCCAACTACTGATCCCAGTTCTCCAGTTCTTGAGTATTTTGACTAAGGTGACAGTGAACAGGGATGCATAAGTCGGGCGTCTTTGACAAACACCACCACTGATGACGAATGACCCACTTAGTTCGTTTTAAACCCTCACTGAAGTACAGTGAGTACAGTGAACTAATAAGTTAACGTACCTTTTTTCGGATAAGATTACCCATTAGTACTTCGAGGTCAACTGAGTCGAAGGCTCCTTCCAGGCCAATTAGCACTGCGATCGACAGTCAACAGTGGGTGTGACGCAACTCAAAGACCTAGCGCAACGTAAAACTGTGATCAACACATCCCCGAAGAGGCTGGAATTCGGTTTGCCTTTCTCGGATGTTGCTCTTTCTTAAAGGAGTCAGATGTCGGAAGTAGGACGGGGCCAACATTTTGGTGATGGTTGAAATCAAACATATTCCGCGTAGATTGGTGCTGATGTTACGATAGTCCTTCCTAAAAATCATTGTCACATTTATTGCGGTTAGTAGCATCTAACCGACTTACAAAAACATCGAATCGTTGCATTGCTTCTTCTTTGGACTGACTCTGAAAGATCTGTCTAACCAATGGTCACCCGATGTTGCAGACAAGGTTATTGTGATGAAAATACACCCCCTGGGTACAAGTATATGAATGAACTGACAAAAGATTACCTGATATACAATTCTGATGAGTGCTAAGAACTGCGAAACCGGTCGTGTGCTTCCGGGGAAATTTTCCCAATCATTCACATACTACTTATTATCAAATATATATATATATTTGCACTCACGTCTGAATCCAGACTATGTGCCAAACAAATCATTGTACAAAAGTTTCTATGAAAAAGAAAAACGTTCCGTGATTTGCATGTGGGCGGCATACTGCCAGGTTCCCCAGACCAAGGCAAGTGAATTTTCTTGAGGAAGCCTGGAGCCCTCGGCCAGCCGAATCCTGACCCGCAAAACATCGGGGCGGTATGCGAAAACAGCAATCTATGGGGGGCCAGTGTCCAGCTCATCGGATCATTCGCCCTTTGGACGAGGTCAAACGTCCAAAGTGCCCAATGCACCTTTATGTCCAATCGAGCCAGTGACCATAACCGCCACAACCGGGAAGGTGTGCGTGGGTCGTTAGATTCTTGGTTTGTTTGCAATCACGATGTTTGGCCAACCCCCCTAGGTGAACTACCAGTGGTCCACCAACCCGGTTATAGCCTCGGATATAGTTTTCTCGTCCTCTCTCTTTGGTGGGCAGACACCTCCGCCAGGAGACGGCAGTGTGTAGAACTGACACAGCAGAAACTGTTTGAGACGCAAAGTGCTAGGGAAGGATGACCAGCCGCAACTCTAGACACCCGACCACCTCCGACTATACTGAGGCTTTTGGGGGCAGTTGTGTCAGAGGTCGGTAATGGATCGGAAACACCGTTGACTACTCGCTGGCAGAGCAGTGCAAATTGGCTCTCTAGGCAAGTTTCTAATGCACTCAGTGTGCTAACCTGTGAGTTGAAAACACCTAAAAGTGAAATTATTTCGGAGCTCTGACTCAACTGAATGACTTCGGGGAGCTTGTCGTATAAATCTTCCTTTTGTTTACAAGAACTGTGGTGGTCGATGCATATGCCAATACTGATCAGCGGACAAATTTTGGTGTTGAGTCCTTTTCGGACACTGGTTGAACCCAGATGTATAGTATACAAAACACCTTGACGGGGATTTATTCCATTATAAAGTATTCGTCCCTTTACTTATACA
>UZAN01046198.1:1768-15376 GCA_900618425.1 Echinostoma caproni
TTGTTCAACACAGCCTCTTCCGCTGCAAAACCCCCTTGGTTCGGGCAGGTGCGTGTATCTCTGACGACTACGAGGCGACGAAGCAGTATCAGTGCAAACAATTTGACCGCAATGTCAATGAGGCTAATACCCCTGTAATTTTCGCATCTAGATCTGTCACCCTTTTTTGGAACCGGGACTAAAATTGAAGTTGCGCAATCTTTTAGAAAAAATTTCTTTCACAAATGGAATGGAAAAGACAATGTGGCGGATCGATCAGAGTTGTAGGCAAGCTTCGAATAACTGGTGGTATTCCATCTTCAGGAGCCTTCCTGCCTTTCAGAGAAGTAAATGCCTTGACGGTTTCTGTCGTGCTGGGTGGGTCACAACAGAAGTCGTAGGTCTCCAAACAGATTGACACCTGTGGCGAACCAGATAGGTTTTATGTGCGGTCGAGCAGCCCGTCGAAGTGTTAGAACCATCTTAACATTTTCTGTTCAGTTCCTTGAAATCGACTCGTGATACTGCGCAACGGTGTCTCTGATGTCTGTCTCTTTCCTGCTGCGACACGGATTAGATGAAAAAGGTTTCCAAAAGCTGCTGCGTCGGTTGCAGCCTTCATGCTGTGTGCAATCGCCTTCTAGTTTTGTTCACGGTTCATCTTGTTAGAGCGTGTGGCTTTTCGACGCAAAATACGAAATTCACGAGAATTGATCAGCCGTGTATCTCTTGCCTTTGCGGACAACTGCAGTGTACGCTCGGAGATCCAATCCCTTGTAGCAAAGATATTTACCAAACTGCCCTAGTGCCGCTTCCCTGATGTACGTCCTCAGCGTGGACCACTGTGCGTTGATAGTTGAATCATTGAAAGAAGTTGCGTCTATGTTGGAAGCGGTTGCGTCCACCAGCGCTTGTCTTTCCTCCGGTCGTTTCAAGAGCGCGACGTTGAATTTTCTCGGGAGACAAATTTTCCGGCAAACAGTCAGGTGGATTATAAAGCGGGCGTGTACAAGGGTATGGTCCGTGCCGTTGCTGTTTCTAGTTTCTGCGCCGCGGTAGGAACGGCATTCTTCCACCAAAGAGACCCAGTGAGGGTGTGTCAAAATGTAATCATCGATGTGCCGTTTGACCGTCATCTGAGTACAGTAAGTAGGTGTTTTCTGGGGTGCTGAAAACGGGTGTTAGCCACGACCAGCCGGTTGAGGTCAACAAATGTGGCTAAGCGTTCGCCATTTTAGCAACATGGACCAAGGACGAACTTTTCCAGAACATGCCGAGTATGCTCGTCTAATGGACCAGTGCTTGCATCCCAGTCTTCTACGATAAGGTGAATGTCGAATCTCGGAATGCGGTTCGCTGCATCTTGAACTGGATTGTAGAAGCCCTCTTTAATTCCATGCACTATGGAATTCTTTTTTGTTCAGTGAATCTTAATCCCCAAAGTGCATTAGTAACGGTATTCTAAGCCTCCTAACCACCCAACCGCGCAGTTGACAAAGAGATTCTCTTCAATTTCCTTCTTCCGAAAAGAATATTTCACGATTGTTAACTTGCTAGGATTACCATGCTCACATACGAAATATCGGGAACCACCCTGAGTGGTCTCCACTATGGTGAAAATTAATGGGCAGCTGGAGAAAAGTTGTGCTATCTAGTGCATTTTGAAATTAAGGTCGCCTGTGTGAAGTCCCGTGTAGTTTGGACAATGCAGTAATTGACCACGGCTTCCTGTAAGATCCATCTTATACAGAGTTTATAGAGGAGTTTAGGCACTTTTGACGGATACTTCTCGTCAACCTGAAGCTATTTCACTGTTTGCAGCACTCCGCCCTATCCGTTGGTGTCTTACCACCGGTTACGGTGATCCCGGGATCCCCATTCAGGAGGCCTAAACCGGCCTGTGTAAGCAAGTCTCTTGGGCAGGGTTTTCATATTCTGACTTTTTTCCAGCCATCAACTACCTCGGCAAACGTCGTCCACGATGGCAATCTGTTTGGTAACACGCGTAACGTATGTCCCGGTAAAAGTTATATATGGAGGTTGAATACTTGCTCTTATGAACAACTGCAGTGACCTGAAATTCGGGGCCTAATCTAGGTGCTGCTTGCCCGATTTCCTCGCCAAACTCTTGCCAAGCGGTGTAGCATCAGCGTTCGAACACCGAAACTTTCTCTTCATCTTTTTCCCCTATCGACAAAGTCTATGCACCACATCGCAACACTGACCGAATTGCTGCAGTATAGCCTCGACCGTTCGTTGACAGCCGGATGTCGCGACGATGCCGTAGATGTCTGCAGTCGA
The DNA here is from genome assembly GCA_900618425.1 of Echinostoma caproni. NCBI lineage: Eukaryota > Metazoa > Platyhelminthes > Trematoda > Plagiorchiida > Echinostomatidae > Echinostoma > Echinostoma caproni. Next base: position 4,049 of record UZAN01046198.1, read on the forward strand.
CAAATGCCAATCGAGCTTGTCTACGCATCACCAGCCAGGTGAGATATAGCTACCCAAATAAAAAATGTTTTCTTTACAAGTTCTCTGGTTAGAATGAGATTGACAGCTGGACTAACCCGGTCCTTCGCAACATTTGCATTTGTAATGCAAACCTATGCCGAACGAGGCTACACTAGCACTCAAGCTATGCAGAGTAGCTAGCAACTTACCTGGACCTTCACTTGGCAGTGCATTGTATGCATACCCCAGACCAGTCATTAGACTAGTACCGGTTTCCGTCATTTCCAGCTTGTTTCATTTTTCGTCTAAGGGAGCGACGAACTGGTGACTTGGCCAGACCGTCCCTGAGGTTCGATGATGTTAGTGTTTTCGGAACTTATATCTATTGGCTGGGCTTTAAGTACGTGACTGATAGTTTTTAAAAAAACCGGATCACGGTACGAAAAATCTACTTCCGAGAGTTTCTTATATCACTTCATCTTTCTGTTTGATTTTTCATCTTGATTACTCATCTTCACGATTTGGCAAATTTCAGGACATTCCGATAGGTTAATTAGACACTTTCTTTACCATTTGGTTTCACTGAATTCCATCAATGCACACTACTCTCTTTCTGCCTGTCTTAGCGAAATGGTGCGGGCGATGGGCCCCGACGCAGCTCTGGAAGACGGAGACGTCGCGAAGAATGCTCAACAACTCCTAGCTTCCCTGATTCGCATACTTCGCCTCTCAATATCCCACCAATTCGTCCCGCAATTGCTCCTGTCGTGGAATCCTTTCGGCAAGGGTTAAAATCCAAAACCCGAAGTCCTTCTGTTGAAATTCATGAACAACTGAAGCCACCGGAACCGGTAATCAGATCCAGGCCTGCATCTTCTTCACGTTCGTTCGTGTGGGATGAGCGTGCACACCCCGCGGGTGAGTCTAGGAGTGTATTTCACCGAGATGATGCAGTCAAGACTTCAGTGTTTCCCTTGATTATCCAACCTTTACCCGTGATTTTCAGCCTTTATGGAATGAAATTTTAGCCTCGATATCAATTCGCTTGCTGATTTGCACAACGTCACGTTCCCACACACAGGTTGAATCTTTATCCCATCAGCACATCCAGCATAAAACGTTCAAGAAAGGGACGCACAGGGGAAAACCAACTGGTGTAATGTATTGTCACTTCAACGAATCAAGTTAACTGAGCTGTCACGTACGAATCACGAGCACTACCACTCTCTCAACTCCTCAATCGATCGGATTGCACAATAACCCCTGTCCAATTCTGTTAGAGGATTATTTTCCCGTCCAAATTTCCAAACTATTTCTATGGCGTGTTCAATCCGGGTGACGATATAGTACATCCGTTTTCTGTCTACTCACGAGAAATCATAGCGACGACGTAATTCTGAACATTACGGAGCTCGTGCCTAAATGACCGTGTAGTCCTCTAGCCCCGAAATCACGATTACAGCATAGCAATGCACGCCGCTTGCACTAGTAGCCTTCTTCCAGCCACGAAATCAAGCGAAAAGCAACCAAACATGTACCTGACACTAATCAAATTTACAGCATCAACTCATCTTTATGTAAGTCGTGGCGGCCCCAAGGTCTAGTAACCTTGAAAATTGATGTAACCATATGGGAATGCACAATGTTGACCAGGCATAGGTCTAAAAATGGAAGCAAACGGAGAGGCTAGAAATGACGTAACAATAATTTGCAAAAAGGTATAATTAAAAATATTTGAAATAAAGTTTTACCTGACGTTTTCCAAATGGGTACCTGAAACAATAGATCACGAAACACTTCGCGGTTGTTCACACCAACAAAGAGGATTGATGTGGACTCATGAGGATTCAGGGTCGATGGATTCGCACCGCTGATGAGACCCAACCAGGTCGAAACAGGTGTCCAGTACTTCCTAGCTTTTCAGCTCATGCCTCATTTACACGACGAATTTATCATCAAATTCGACAGTTACAGAAACAGTATTAACCATCATTTTTTGCGTAATTCTCATTAAACGCGCTTGGCATAACCCCCGTGACTCAGTCTTGAAACTGCGGATCGTGCCGCCATGATGGTACACCTGTCCGTTTGCAGTCTATTGCTCATCTCTCAGACCATCCATCTCAAGACTATGCCACTCCCGAGTAGTAAAGGGGTTCAGGTAGCTCATCTGAGATATTTCAGTTTATTCAACCATTAACCGTGGTTTTGACTGTCCTTTTGGATAAAAGAACAAAGGAAAGATTGGGCTCTTCAATTTGCTGTCAGAATGGAAATAGAGAAACTGTGAAGGCTAAGGTTGCATGGGAATTTTTATTATTATTACATTACTGCGTCCTAAACAGCAGACGAACAGCAGTCAGGAAGACATACTGTTCACCGGCAACATAAGACACGGGACTTGGAGTGACGGAACGCATAAGGCCCCTACTATAGGTTAGGCGTGGTATTCAATCGGTCGAAAGTTTACCACCAAAGTTGGGTTGTGGTGATGGCGGGGTTCGAACCTCGGACCACAGGGTTCAAAGCACGCCGGTGACAGCGAGTAGACCACTGCGGCACCACAACCCTGTAGATCCACGAGCGCTACTGTATACGACACTCAGCCATGTCACTCAATGTCTCTAACCATTGATTATAACGATCTCGGGTACCCATTACCGGAAGCCTAAAACAATCTATTTGAACAAGTTCCCAGTTCAGGGTTTTTATACCCACGTTTCAGGTATTAGTGTGACCATCGTGAATTGGAAAACTCGTCTCACGGAACACTCTCTTGGATTTCCATCATTTATTGCACCCATCTGCCGCTCCACGAACTGGAGGCCTCCATCTACGGTCACGCTCCGAAAATGACCAGTCAGATGAGTAAACTGGAGTGAGAATAACCTGGGTTTGAACCTTTCGACAAATCAGTGTACGGCATGAGAAGGCAGCTGCTCATTGGCGAATTGAGGAAACCCACTTACTGATCCAATAGTATTAGGAAAAGCTAACCGATATATTTATACATTTCACGAGCGTCTGGGTCCAGACTGTGCCAAACAAATCACGCTACAATAATCTTTACAATAAAGAAAAAGGTCCTGTCATCTGCTTGTGGGCTCGATACTGCTGCGTTCAGGCTAAGACAAGTGAAATTTCTTCAGGGAATTCACAATCGGAGCCTTCGGCTAGCCAAAGTCTGGCTCGCGAGGCAGCGAAGTGGTGTTTGAAAACCGCGATCCATTGATGACCGGTGTCCAGTTTATCGGATCATACGCCTTTTTGACGCGGTCAGACGTTCCAGGTTTCCGTTACAGATCGATGCTCAATCTAACCAATGGCCACTACTATAACCAAGAAGGTGTGGGTGAGTGTGGTTTGTACACCTCATCGTGGTTCGTTTTGATTGGTACTTTTTAGCCAACTCCTCTAGGTGAGGTGCCTGTTGTTCACCGATTCGGATATTGACTTTTCGTTCTCTCGTTTCTGTGGGAACACAACTTTAGCACAGGAAAATGACGAGTAAGGTATATATATAGTTACGTACCCTATAGCATAGTGATTACGCAATTTGTACTTTAGTGAACGTTTGTGTCTTCTTGTTCCATAGGTCAGTCATCAGATCTTGACTCAAAGAACCCTGTTCCTGTTGAGCAAACAATCGCACCCAGTCTGCCTAATCTGACGGACGATTCGTCTACAAATCTCGTCCCGATCGATCCAAAAGCACTCGATGTGTCATCTGTTCCGGCCGCCACCGAGGACAACACAGAGGAAACTGACGAATGGCGAGATGTCACACCTCGACGCCGAGAACGCCGTCGATCTCGGCACTCATCCAAACAATCCGAATCGGGGACTCCTATTTCGCTTGCCAAAAGAATGTCTCCCTCCCCTGCCCCAAGTGCTACAGCAGCTGCTTCCACCCCCTCTGAGGTGACGAGTACGGATAGGGATCAACCACCACCACAGCCACTGGGACTACCGTCACTATCCTCTCAGGAAACGAAAACACCGGAAGCCACACCACCACTTCCCGAACCGCGCGACTTTCAAACAGCAAATTCATCGAAAATGGATAGTAATCAACAGCCCGATTCGCATGGCGACTCACTGGAACCGGGTGATTTGCGGTCAGCGGATGTAAGTGATTGTATTGTCATCAATGGTCAACCCATTTTTACAGAACCTAAACAGAGAAAAATAAACAACTGTTTCTAACAGCCCGTGGACATACTCTGAATCATATACAAGGTGTTGACCGAACTCGTGACCTTCATCACATTTGTTCCTCCCAACGCCTGTGGTTTAGAGCTTCATTCACGGGATTTAATGTGATATTGTCGCACGTCAAACGCAACATATCTGTAAGAGCATCCACTTATGTCTTCGCTTCTATAAACCGAATGCCATCAGAGAATGTACTATTTCTCAATTTTGACGATGGTTGCTGATGCATCAGTTGTAAAATAAAAAAGCTACAATGAAAAGCATAACTAGGATTTATTTATCAAAATGGTTCGTAGACTTCATAAAGGTATTGTATTTCCATCTCGTCCATGTTCGACCACATCTTCCCTCTTCGTCAAATTCTGGAACACGGACAATCCTTTCGTAGACCCACCATTTTTATCTTCCTCGATCTAAAAGCGGCTCTCGACTCAGTCGACCGCTCTAAACTCTGGCGCTGCCTTTCCCTGAAGGGAGTTCCCGAGAAGTTAATCGCAATATTACAAATGCTTTATACTAGTAGCCGAAGCCGAGTCCGAGCTTATGGCACTTTTTCATCCGAGTTCACCGCGGAAATTAATGTTCGACAGGGTTGCCCTCTCTCCGTTTCTATTTACCTTCGTGATAGATTCAATTCTTGAAACAGTGCTATCCTCATGTGAGGATAGCAGCATCGATTTACTTCCAGGTGACAGTGTCTGATCTAGAGTATGCAGACGACATTGTGCTACTAAGTGGAGACCCAGGTAAGTTGCAAGCTTTTCTGGAAAGTTTGAGTGCTAGAGTAGCCATGTTCTGCATGCGTTTTGCACCTTCAAAGTGTCTACGTCGCATTGCACGAGACTGGTGGGATAACCAGACTAGCAACGCCGAGGTTAGGCGTAGAGTTTTAGGCATTCGCGGTCGTCCACTGGAGCAAGTGATCGACCTCCATAGATTACGTTGGTTGGGGCATGTTTTACACATGTCACCCAATAGGTTGCCACGGCGACTGATGTTTGCCGAGGCAGGTAGCGGTTGGAAAAGGGTCAAGGGTAGTCAAACGAAGGCCTGGCATGAGGGTATGAAATCCTAAGCAGGAGACTAGGCCACATAGGTCCCGTTAGACTCCCTGGCTGGGGACCTCGGGATAATCGTAATCGATGGTTAGAGACTGAGTGATATGGCTGGGTGTCGCAAACAGTGACGCTCGTGCATCCACTCATTATTCCCCTAACATCATTTTATTTGAACTCTCCATCTTCCGCTTGAATTTGCTTTCAACATTCCAATCTTAATTCTGCTCTTTTATCCAAGTGGGGCACTAAACGACAGCAACCAAAACAGGCGCACGAAAGTGCATGGTTGTAAAAACTGAACTAAGTCTATCCAAAGGAAAAACGGAATTGCATACTGCATCGGTTAGGACGCAGAAGGACCAGGGGCGGTTTGCATCGAACGGAGTGTAATGATTTTTTTATTACACACCTAGGTGTGTTGAACAGCAGACGGGGTAAACCCCATAGTCACAAGGACCTGCTGTTCAGTGGTTGAAATCGGTAACCTAGGCCCCGGAACTTGGAGTGGCGAACCACATAAGGTCCCGATAGGTTAGGCGTGGTATTGAACCGGAAAACAGCNTCTTTTATCCAAATGGGGCACTAAACGACAGCAACCAAAACAGGCGCACGAAAGTGCATGGTTAATGATTGTAAATACCTGACTTTGTGCAGGAGACCAACAACAGTGTGCTCCGGGTTTACTTATCTTGCAACTCGTTATGCTGGATAGATATTTACTTCTTTTCGTAGATAAAACGAAATTCACTGGGAATTCAGGTCAGTAGATCCGCTCTCTCTGTCTGCTGAATAGCTCGTTGACTATCAATGAGATAAACTCATTTCCAAATGGATGGGCGACGCGATTGGAATTTGTTGGTAGAATCAGTACGTGCTCCGTTTTGTTGGGCGCTGTAATGGCTTCATATGAGATGGCCTCAGCTGCAGTTCAACTTCGGCCATCATTTTTCCGATACTAGTGTGGAGAAAAAACGGCTAATCCGCCCTGAATGTTATCCATATTGATTGTGTGCCACTCTTCTCAGCTGCTGTCTGTGAAGAGTCGAGTGTATGCCGCGACTGTTCGGCCAGTGCTGCTATACGGTGCAGTAACTTGGCCATTAAGAAAACAGGATAAAGACAGATTGTCGATGTTTGAACACCGCTGTCTACGCAGCATTGCACGAATCTGGCGGGGTAGTCGGATGAGCAATGCTGAGGTTAGGGGCAAAGCTTTGGGTAAATACGGTCGCCCACTGGAGCAAGTGGTCGACCTCCATAGATTACGTTGGCTGGGACATGTGTTACTCATGTCACCCAATAGGTTACCACGGTGAGNTATATTGAATCGTACGGGTATCTCAGAAAAACAACAGCTGAAGAAAACCTGGAACGCGTGCCATTGTTGATGTTCATAAGTGACGATATACAAACCAGCTCCCCTGGCCCACCCCCACATACCTTCTATCGCGAGCAGTTGTGTGATCACTGATCATATATAGAGTTGGAAAATGAAATTAGCTCCATATAACCCATGATGTAAACTTTCGCTTTCCCAGAAAAATTGTTTGGTTTTTTGTATGAATGCTGATACATATATAAACATAAAGAAATTATGAAACATTAAATAGCATAAATTGATCGCAGAAAACTGCTATATTAATGCATACGACGTGCATTCTCAGTGTCACAACGGGATTTGTTACCAAACAAGGGAAATAGCAACCGAGTCTCTCCGTGGTCTACTGCTCGCATGTTTTCATAGCTAAAATAGAAAATGTCTTGAAAAAAAGCAATCACTGATGTCTACGGACAATATGATATCTTGTTTCTCCAAACTCATAAATGTATTCAGCTCAGTACACCCAAATGTAAAGTTCACTTCAGGAGAGGCGATATAATGAACAGATGATAGTCCCGGATGTCGGCTAAATGGGACTCGTCAATGCGCTATCATTGGGAAGCTAAAATAAAATAATCAATATATCGACTTCAAGAGCTTTATGAGTTGGAAAGCAAAAGAAACCCGATTCGATACATAGTGACTAAGGAAAGAAGAATCTGTACAGATGATCCAATAGGGAGCGTACAGTCCCAATTCATCCCGAGGATGCTTTACTACTAAATGGCGAACCGATCGAAAGCCTCGGCTCAAATCGAATACTTGGGCTCAACCATATTGTTCCATAGCCAAGCTAAAGATGAGATAAAAGTCTGCTGCAAGAAAGGTGTTTCTATAACTGAAAAATTCCCTTTGGCATAGAAATGAAATCAGCCCGAAGACAAAAATACGAGTTTTCTCCGCAACAGTCCGTCCTATTTTATTTTTACTTTCTCTCTTATGCTATGGACCGTTACAATCTACTGGGCAAAGGATAAATTACATAAAATGAGCTTATTTGCCACAAAATTTCGTTTACTTTGTTCGATTCTTTGTCATCTACCTCCAACAAACTCTTGGCCTCACCTACCAGCATGTAACATGATAGCAGAAAAATCGCCCAAATAAAAACAGTCAGATATCGCTGTAAGTAGTATACCAGCCACCCAGTAGACTGCTGGTTTTGAAAGTCTCGTCTAACCCTGAAACTGAGGGTCTCGTTTGAAGACTCACGTAGGTGGGTCAACAAGATTGTCTGAGCTCTCTAGCAATAAGTATCCGCCGCGAATCGGAGACGCCAAACAGCGATCTCGGTAGGAAAAGCAGGTCCGCAGCATACGATTTATTTCCCACGTAGTTCTTAGGAAACGAAAAAGCTCAGTTGTGCCAGTGCGGAGTAGGTATTGTTCCAAGCAACAAAGTTGAGACTTCAGGTATTATTCAGATCCCCGTCAACGGTCGTTTTCGTGCGCTGTGGGCTCTGGGTTTCATCAGTATTCCGAAAGGAATCAACACCACAAACGGCCTGTTTATTATTTCAACATATACACCTACTGAGGCTGTTTCACGGCACGAAAAGACGAGTTCCGGGACAAACCTACTGAACCCATTTCATCCAATCAGCCAGCAAAATGGAAATAGTCCGGGAATGTGTAAACACATACAACATTGAAGCTCGGTTGATTCCGGTTAGCCAGAGAATGAACGACAAAACTGAACACTGATTTGGTCGTTAGGTAGAATACTACAGCAGCTTGATACTAGACGGATTACCTTGACTGCTGCGTGTGACAGCGAACTAGGGTACGCCAGCAATCACATGCAAGGAGGATGGGTAGAAACAAGTGAAACCCGCAGACTGTTTCACTTTTCGTTAATTTTTGCAAACTGCAAACAACTGATAATAACTTTCGGTCACATGACACCAGAAATACTCCAGGGGTCGATTATACCGCATGTTCAAACCCAAGCGCATGGTTAACTGCCTTTCCTGTTTTACGTAATTGATGTGTCACATACCGAAGATATATATATATCCAAGAAGTACCACAAAATAGTTGAATTCGACACATCCTGAGATTAAGGTCTCCGGCAAATCAATGTTTTCAAACTTTTTCGAGCGGTAAGATATAAATAACAACGCATTCTTGTTGCAACCTCTGATTCCAGACGAGGTGCTAATTATCTCATTAAGGAAAGGCCTTCATGAGAGGAATTTCTCGTCAAACTATCACAGTTTTACACACAACCTTTTAATGTCTAATGCATCAGCACGTCGACGGACCCTTCGTGATCAAGCTCACGAGTAAAGAGCGTTAGGCAGAATAGTCAACATAAATTGGGAATAGTTGTTTATGTAAGTAATACCAAACTACCGAGATAGACAAAGGAAACCGAACTAAAGCAGTTCTGATGAAATCTGGAAGTACGAACCTCACTATAGCATTTTGGAAGAACAAGAGATATACAATGGACATTAAAATTAAGATTCAGTTGTTCACCCTTGCTCTATTCCCTTTATGTGATTAGATGGAGGATTAACAGTCTAACGATTTTAAGTAGTTCAAATTAAACATGCAGGAAATAAGTACAATCAACCTCGCTTGGCTCAAGTCAAGTGAAAGAGTTGATAAGTAAAACTTGGGCTTAAGTTGTCAAAGCGGGACGGCAGTGACACTAAGGGTCACATCTCAGTCGATTTTCTCTCTCCGGTGTCATGGAACTGGTGGTTGCAAAACAACTTTGGTGTTACTTAAAGCACTGCGAATTTCTCAAAGACCACCAACGCAACTTCCACTGCTACAGACCTACTGGTGAACTGTTGACAGTTCCGCTATATTTCATCACTTTGATGAGAAGCTTTCTTTGAAACCGTTCTATTTCGTCATGTTTCGGTGACGTCACTTTAAGAGCACTCCATAATCTTTTGCTATCTAACCTCTTCCTGCTTATTGACGACGTTCTGGCCCAAAGTACTTAATACTACCCATGCTACTGAAGATGCCACTTGGCACTGTTCTCCTTCGCGCAATACATCCTGTATTTTCCCATCATCATTATCGTACAGCAAAATACAGGGTAGCGAATTTCACTGATCGCTGCCAAACTCGTAATGCATATGCATTTCGGTTTGATGGACGGGTACTGTTAGGGTGTCCAGCCACTAAGCAGGAAGTCGACTGACTGTATATGCATCATTTAAGTTAGATCTGGTTGCCATTATTGCTGGGGGCCCCAAAAGTCGAGTCGTTCTTAATGTTACCAAAACCTCTTGTAAGTCTGCATTCCGCAAACGTAATCCCCCAAATTGTAATATGCTTTCGGACTCTTGTTCATTTCTTTTCGTGTCTGTTACTGCTCTCCTTGGTCATGAGCTTTTCTCTTCTCCTGGTGTCATATTGTTGCATCGCTAGCGTGCACGAAGGTTTCCTAAATTTTTCGCACAAAGAGATTACTTTACTCCTTCCCAAATTCTCACTTTTTAAACTTTGTTTCACTATGGAATAGCACAATTGTGCCTTTGAACGGGCGTTCTGCACACATTTTACATTCTGACTATGTTTCGGATATAGGCATATAGCGTATGTCCGACGGTTGCCTATCGCAGCGCGCCTTGTTTGCAGTGGCTGATACAAGCTAGAGAAAGTCACGTGGATGCCAACAGATGACGTGGAGACGAGGCATAAAGAAACGCACAGAGCAATTGGTTAGAGTAAGTGTCTCTCGTCTTCCGGATTGGGGTCCAAAAGACTCCGAAACCGCATGGTTGGCTGCAAAATCGATAGCAATGATGATCTTGCTGTCACTTCTTATCAGACCAGAATGTTTGAAATATTATGTATGCACAGTTGGACTATGTACTCTGTGTTGACCATAGAGGTTCGCTTTCTTTTCCCATTCCTAAAATTAAGTCCAATCCCTATCCTCCTTGCACATTCTCATTTACCGTGTATGTAACGAGTTTGGCAGCGATCAGTGAAGTTCGCTTCACTGTATTACGCTGTACAATGATGATGATGATGATGATGATGACCTCACTCTGCATTCTACCACCAGTAACAGGACGCTGCTCTATGAACCTTGCCCTAATTTTATAATCATTTTTCTGTTTAAATTGTAAATTGCATAAGTTTATTGTTAGATGAACGAAACAGATGCTTTATTCTACTATCAACATGTAACTTCTGCGCTCGTCTGCTCCGGTCTGCTTTTACAACCATTAAAGATTACGCCGCTTTTGGTTGCTGTGTCATGACAGCTTCATTTGTTAAAAAGAGCAGAATTAGGATTGGAATGTTGAGAGCAAATTCAAGCGGAAGATGGAGAATTCATATTAGGAGAATAATGAGTGGATGCACGAGCGCCACTGTTATCGACACCCAGCCATGTCGCTCAGTGTCCGTAACCACCGGTGGCCATTATCTCGGGGTCCCCAGCTAGGGAGCCTATTTGACCTGGTTAGGGTTTTCACACCGTAACCTGCCTCGGCAAACATCGCTCGCCGTGGCAAACCATTTGGTGGCATGCGTAACACATGCCCCAACCAACGTAATCTATAGAGGTCGATCACTTGCTCTAGTGGACGACCGCGACTACCTACTACGCCCAACCTTAGCATTGTTCGTCCGGTTACCTCGTCAGAATCGAGCAGTGCGACGTTCGCTGAGGGGTGGTACGTGTTGAAAAACGACTCTA